>PVLD010014481.1:0-52175 GCA_004027595.1 Dinomys branickii | reverse complement strand
TTGGTGCAGTTTGTCCCAGTAGCGCGTTCTCTGTCGGGTTCAGGAGCTGAAGCCGTTCTTCCCTCCGCACTCGCTCTCTCGGCTGGTCGTCTTCTTCCCGGAAGTCCTTATTTCTGTCTTCATATTGCTATATTTCATTGTTTGGGTGGTAATCCTCTGGGAGGTTCTCTCTCTGCTGCCTACCCGGTCGCCATCTTCCTGGAAGTTTAGAACTATTACTTCTGAATTCCCTAAATACTCATTACGTTAGGGACCCCACCAAAAATTCCCCCAATCCCCCCAAAACCCAGAGCAACCAAACAAACCACAAATGGATAGCAGCATTTTTCAATGTAGCATTTGTGAAGTAACATTGTTCATCTTCTAAATTTGTATTATTTCATTTTCCCATGCTGCATCTCAAAATCATATATATGTATGTATATATGTGTGTGTGTGTGTGTGTGTGTGTGTATGTCAATTATGTTTGTCTCAGTAATCTTTTCAGGTGGTAATTTCTACCCTTACCTTCAGCTGGATTGTAAGCTGCATGAGGCTACAAGCTGGCCTTGGCTGTTCACACTGTGTCACCAGCATGTTCACCATGCAAACACATACTAAGAACTCAAGTATTAATTAGATGGAAGATCTGAAAAAATATAGGCAGTGTTGAAGGAGGATAGAGAAAACCTCACAGTGAAAGGAAACCTTGGCCCAAGGGAGGGTCTGTGCTGGGGATGGAACGTAGAGCCTCTTGGATGCTAGCAGAGCACTGTACAGCTGAGCTACACTCCCAGCCCCCAAAGCAGTGTTTACAACCGTATTTTCATTATTAAGGAGAAAAACTAAATTCTCTCTAACAAAAAATTAAGTACTGATAAACAGATTTTTTGTTTGGGGGTGGGTCAGGTGTAGCTGAGTTCTGAAGAGCCCTGTCGGACTCACTCTCCCAGTATCCCTCCATCCCGCTACACTGAAGAATCAAATTTGTCCTCCTGTGCCGCAGAGGGCATTTCACACTGACAATCGTGACTAACCACGTGAGGCTCCTAGATTAAGACTGCAGAATTATTATGGGGTACTGTAAATCAAGACGTCATCGATGAGATTAAAATACAAGGCATAGAGAGTTTTATTTGGATGCAGAACACGTTTTCAAGTGAGGAAACACAGGTTGAGATAGAATGAATGGGCATTCCATGGAGGAAAAATGGGCTTGAGCTTTGGTGACGAGAAAGTGGACAGAGGCAGCCTGGTGTTTTTCCATGGGGAAATAAGCAGGGTTGGAACAGTTTTCATTTGGAAACTGATGGAAATCAGAGTGGTCACAAGTTTGTTAAGTCCATGGGAAGGGCCAGGTCAAAAGACAAGATCACTCTGGTATTTGTCAAATCTTACCAGATTTGTAACACAGCTTCACTTGGGGATGAAAAATATTTCTAGAAATGATCGTGATGGTTGGACAATGATTTGTATGCACTTAATGCCACTGAACTGAACACCTAAAATGGTTAAAAAGGTAAATTATATATATATATATATATATATATATACATATATATATATATACACACACACATACATATGAGGTATTTTGCTATATATTTTGATATAACAAGTTTTAAAAACTTTATCATTTGAACACCTCTAAATGAGAAGACCTTTATATACATTTCATATCCTTAAAACAACTTTGCACAGAGACTATCTCTAGGTCACAGAGGAGGAAACTGAGGCTCGGAGAGGTTAGCTGTTATCAGAAGTGTCTCAGCTAGTATGAGAGGCCTTCATAATGTGAAATCATGTACACTTGTTTCACTCCCTTCTACGGGGTTCGAAAAAACCTCAGGGTAGTGTCTCAGAAATAAGTAATGAATTAAAGTAATAATAAACAAAAATATGTACAATATTTCAATAGAGATCAACTAATGATGGCTGGGGCTGATTAAGTCTGTTTGTAATTTAAGGTTAATCTTATGAAAGAGAAGGAATTTCTAGGGTTGAAGACAGAAATAGAAGTCATGAGAATTACCTAAATTTAAATCTTAGTCCTGAACAGAACTAAGGGTAAGCTACTGTTTATTGAATATCCAGTAGAAACTGACTTCTAATACCACTGGCCTGGGGAAACTTTAATGTCATATAAACAAAAACTTGGAAACATTTTCTGGAAGTAAGGATGTTCTTTGAATCTTTCCTGACCCATCTAAGAGGGCTTTATGAAGGAGGGAAAGAATCATTTACTTTAAAATTATATGGAACGTTGAAGATTAGGCAGCCCTTGTAAGAAGGGAGTAATTCTTTGTGGGATACAAAGGATTGAAGTGAGTCAAAGGAATGTAAAACCATCTGACCATGATAACTTCAAGGGAGTTTTTCCACTAAATTTGGTTATTTTTTGTCACATTTTTCACCTGACTTTTTAACTGATTCCAACTATAAAGCCAGGTGGTGATTTTATATTTAACTGTATGAATTCTCTAGGCAGAGCTCTTTCTTGATTCCTTGTTGCTGTCTAGGACCATGCTGGAGAATTCTGTAATTAAAAAAATTACTGTGACTTTTTGTGATGAGTACAATAATAGATTTTACTAATGTCGTATTCAGTGTTAGTTCTGTCAGTTCAAAGGACACACACCATGGGGCAGAATTTGGAGGTGGGAGATAATTTCTCCCTCTTACCCTCCCTGTGACTCTGCTTGTGGCTCTTGTTTTAATCCGTGTCTGTTCTGTACCCTTGCTCAGGGGAACTGTCAAACATAAAATATAATTCCATGCGATAGTGAAGAAACATGATATAAAGTACAGAAGAAATCAGCAATTGGTCTATACATTTTGCTGTTTTCTGGATTTAGGATATTGGGCAACCCTTGTAATTTCTGACCTTTGAGTCTTCCAGAACTATGATAACACATTAGTTCAGTTGTATAAGTTAGATGTAACTTTGGAGTAAATGTTTCCTTACAGTTTTTTAAATAAGCTGTCCAAGTGAATTCATTTTGTTCATTACAATGCACTAGATTTTAAAATAGGAAATATAAGGATGTTTTTTCTTTTGGCTGAACAATGTTTTTCTTGTTTAAAAAAGTCCTAATGCTCCATCTCCTGGAAAAGTTCTAGTAATAAGTGCAAGCACTCTAGAGTGATTGTTTTTGGCTGCAGGTCACACAAACATTTCTGTTCCTCTGTGATTTACGGGTAGTGTTGACAAATTGTTAAAAACAATGCTCATAAATAGAGAATATGTCAGAGTTTGGGCTCAACTGTGACTGCTGTTGAATTGGAAAAAGCCCCGAGACCCTCGTGCCTCAGCTGTGGCCCATCATTTGCAGCAGTGATTGTAGACTCTTCGCCAGAACTCAAAGCTGTTAGTAGACTAAAACTCCATGAATTTTTTTAAAAAAGAGGCTGAATAAAGGCTTATATCTATATAAATGCTGGTTTCCAATGCATTTTTAAAAGCCTATGTTTATTTTAAAACAAATTTGGGGGATGCCTATATGAGTATATGCCTACTGTTCTTTTGTGGAGCTTAAGAAATTCTAGATTTTTTTTTTTTTTTGGTACCAGGAGTTGAATTCAGGAGAAATTCCGGTAGTAGTACATATTAATTTTGCTGGTCTTCTAATTCATTAGTCAGAAAATATTTGTGTCAACTTCCCTATTTCTTCTGCTTTGATCTTTTTTTTTCTCTCTTTTTGAGACAGAGTCCTGCTATACATTTCAGGCTGGTCTGGTCTTGAGCTCACTTTGTAGCCCAGGCTGGCCTTGAACTTGCAACAATCATCCTGCCTCCGCCTCCCAAATGCTGGGATTACAGGCGTGCACCACCACGCCCGGCCCTGCTTTGATCTTGGCTGTTGCTGGCCTTTTGCACAATTTTATTTTTATTTTTTAAATTTTTTATTTTTTGAGACAGTCTTGTCTTTGTAGTTTATGTTGACTTTAGACATACTATGTAGCCCCCAGGCTGGTCTCAGACTCACAGCGATCCTCCTTCCTCAGCCTCCCACGTGCTGGGATTACAGATGTGCACCACCACACCTGACCCTTATGCACAATTTTTGAGTTGATTTATCAGGTATCACAAAAACTGTTGGGGTTTCCACTGAGATTAGATGAGTCCTGGGGAGAACTTTATGATATTGAATCCTTCAATCCATGAATCTCAAAAAAAATCCATAAATCTCACTTATTTTCCCGTTTATTATGTCTTTGGTATATTCGAACATTCTTAATACATCTTTGTATATTTATTAATAGACTAGATCTATTCAAGCTATAAGGCCATAAAAGAACTTTGAAAGTGTTAGGAATAGTAGTTTAGGAGATGTAGATTCACATAGCACAGAATGACTGTTCTCAAGGAGGCAGCTTATATGTGTGAGCTTATATGGTCGACAAGCAGTGCGAATTTATTGTAACCACCCCTCTTAAAAAATGTTGAGAGAGGCTCAGGATACATGACTGGTGGAAAATTAAGAATATATATACTTAATGAAAATATTCCTAAGGCAAGCACCTAGTAACCTCTTACGTATATCTTGGGTGTCTGGTTAGAACATAATTACTTGATCGTTTCAGGTGCCTGTAGTCAAAAGTTTACAGTTGAGGCAGCAGCTTGAGATATGCATGTGTCTTGTTTCCTGAATCCCCTTCCAACTTCACTTTGAAGCGCTTGCTCACTGTTGCTTTCATTGTGATTTTCCTTTTATTTTCATGGTTCATTGCATTTGGTGCTACTGTAAATTATATAATTTAGGAATTTTAATGTTAGGTGTACGACTAGCTAATGTGTTATATTTATCTATATAGATTTTTAAATTCTCCATGTACACTTCATGCTATCTGTAAATAATTTTGTTTCTTCATTGCTGTCTCACTTTTTTCTGTTAGCACCTCCAGTGATTGTCTTTTTGACTTCCGAGAATGTCTTTAGTATATCATTTTAAGAGGGATTGCTTTTGTTTATGGTAGTCCCCCTTTACTAGGCTAAGGAAATTCCTGCTATTTATGATTTCTCTAGATTTTTTTTAACTCTCAGACTAGGTTTCTCAAGTTTATCAAATACTTTTTATGTCTCAGATGGTCATCTTTTTTTTCAGCTGCTAATATATTTGTTAATTGCTTTTTCATGTGAAAATCCTGTGATTAAAGCTTATACTATCTTATACATTGCTGGCTTTAGTCTGCAAACACATTGTAAAGCTTTAAAACTTTACATAGAGTAGAACTGACTTTGTGGTACGTAGCTCTGTGAGTTTTGACAAATGCGGTAGTCGCATATCCATTACCGCAATGAAGACACTGAACAGTTTAGTCATTCCCCAGACTGCCTGGTGTTATTCCTTTGTAGGGAATTCCTCCACTCTTAACCCCTGGCAACTGTATGACCGTGTTCCTTTAGGGTTGCTTTTTTCAGAATATCAAGTAAGTGAAATGATTCAGGTTGTCACCTTTTAAGCCTGCTGACTTGGCTGAGTACAATGCATTTGGAATTTATTCATATTGTTATACTGACATTTCATTCCTTGTTTTTCACTTTTTTAATTTTTTGAGACAGGGTCTTGCTGTGTACGTGTAGCCCAGGCTGGCCTTAAACTCATGACAGTCCTCCATCCTTACCCTCCAGAGTGCTGGGGTTAGAGGTCTGTGCCACCATGTCCCGTACTTCTTTTTTTTTTTTTTTTTTTTAACAAGGTAGTAATCCATTGTATGGATGCTGGTGTTTTTTTAAAAAATCAGCTCATTAGTAGGTAAACATAAATATTTCTGGTTTGGTGAATTATGAGTAAATTTATTATAAACATTCACATACCAGTTTTAATGTGAGCGTAGATATTCATTCACTTGGGCAAATATCTAGGGGTAACATTGCTTGCTCACATTGCTGGGGTGTATTTGATTATAAGACACTGCCAAACTGTCTCACAACATTTGAATTTCTTTAGTAGACATAGGAGTATTCAAGCTACCCATTTATTTTTGAATTTTGTTTGTGTCTTTCAAGGAGTTGATGTGTTTTTTATCTGATTTGTAGAATTTATAAGCATAGTTCGGTGTTTTTGTTTTTCAATGTGCTTCTTAGACTTCTAATATCTATTAGGTTTTTGATTCCTGCTGGTAATTTATGTGCTTTGTGGTTCTGGCTGTAGCTCTCTCCATCAACCCGGTTAGAGGTTTATCAATACCATTGATTTTTTTCTGTTTTAAATTATATTGAGTTAGTCAGGTGCACTTAGTCTTTTTTTTCTGCTTGATTTGGGTTTATTTGGTTCTTTTTCTACTTAAAGTAGATGCTTGGATTATTCATTTGATACTTTCCTCCTTTCCAATATAACAATGAGGTGCTGTAAATTTCTCTCTAAGCATGGGTTTATGTCATGTTCATTTGCTTCAAAATATTTTCTAATTTTTATTAAGATACCCTCTTTGACTACTTGTGGGTCATTTAGAAATATGCTACTTAATTTCCACATATTAGGGGATGTCCCAGCATGTTTTATGGATTTCTAGTTTAATTCTGTTATCAGAGAACATAATCCATTTGATTTCAATTTTTAAATTTTAGGGTTTATTAATGATCGAGGACAGTGCTGCTGAACATATGGCACGTGTTGTTTTACTTTTAGGACAAAGGGTGTTAATGTATGAGTTGTTTTTTCTAAATTAAAACCTCAGGACTTCCAGGAAGACGGCAGAATGGTGAGCAGTGGCAAATCAGTCTTTGCAAAATTGTGAGACCAGAGGCTGGAGTATAGCAACTTGGGGAAGAAAAGGAGGGAGGTAGACCCCCGAGACCCAGGAGAGTTCTGAAGGGAGAATTGGAGCCCACAGGGAGGCTGAGGTGATGGAACTCGGTGCAGAAGAGGGAGGTGGCAGACTGTGCCTTCTTCCTGACTCCCTGCTTACAGCATGAGAGAGGAGGTTTGAGTTTACAGAATGCAGGGTACCCTGGAGGCCACCACAGAGAAATGCATGAGTGGAGCAGGGCAGTGGATGCTCTGAGTTTCATTGGCTGGGAAGTGACTCCAGTCCAGATGTCTCCAGGAGACTGTGATTGATTGGATGCATTTTGTGATGGGACCCGCTGAATGCAGGACTAGAGCAGTGGTGGGCTGGCTTTATCTTGGGGCTCCCAATATTTGGGTGAGGCATGGCCCTGGGAGAAACTCTTATGGTGCTGTGAGCTGAACACAGAAAACGGGATCGGCCTGAACTGAGGCAGAGTTGAATTAGCACCTCACCCTATTCCTACTGCAGGGTTGCTGGGATCATCCAGCATGGACTTGGGCTTTGCCTCCTTTGTCTACCAGTGATAGCGGAGACACACCTGAAGTGCACACTACCACAGAACTGTAGGCCACAGGAAATAACCACATGCTTGAAATTAGAGAAATCTTACTCTGTATTTTGATCATATATTCGTTTCTTCAAGAGTGTGAACATTTGTTTTTACTTGTTTTATGCTTGTTTTTATTTCTTCCTACTTTGTTTCTCTCCACCTGCACCAGTCCCTAAAAGCTTAGATAACTTTCCTTTGTCTTCCATTGCTTGTTACTCTTCTATTTCTCTATTTTTCCCTCTCTCCCCTTTTAAATTTTCTCTCCAGGGTGTAAAATTGCTCAATTAAGGGAATCCTTACTGTATATAATTTTGTGGTTTGTTTTAGATTTTGTTGTGTAATTATAAATCTGTTGCATATGGTTAAAGGTGGCAAATTAATAGTTAGCCCAGTCTGTCATTTTCTAGGCTGTGTTTGATCTTATTATTACTGATTGTGCTACTTTAGCCAAGGTGATACGGATGTTCTAAGTAAGCTGCTCCTACTTGTATGCTACTACTGAGATTGTCTGAGGGTCATAAGTGATGCTATAGTCCAGTTCCAAGGAACAAAGGGCTAGGCCAAATAGGCAGCAAGTTTTCATCCTTAACAATTTGAAGAGGTAGGATCTTGCAGCAGACTCAAAAGCCAAAAATCAGTTAAGAAGACGTCTCTGAAAATGAGTCTTTTCCCAAGAAGTCTTGATAGTAATAATAAAGCTACCACCATAAGGAATTTATAAACATCAACACAAAAAATGAACAACAACAACAAAAAATAGAAATGAGAAGACATGGAAGCATGATGCAGCATCAGACCCCCAGCTTGCCCCAGGCAAACCAGGGGGCAGTAAGTTGGAACAAATAAAAAACCACCCACCTGAACTCTCTAAAATGGTAATAGTGGATGTAACAAGGCAGATGGATGAAGCTCTAGAAAAAAATATAAAATAATTTCTCAGCTAACTAAAGAGGTGTTGACCATAACAAAGGATGTGGTTAATAAATCTAGAGTAGATACAGATAAAAAAGTAGAGAAGCTTAGGAAAATTATGGAAATCATAAAACGTCTAACACAGGAAATAAATGGAATCCAAACAGTATAAAGGTGATTAAGAATTCTGCTGAAAGTATATCCAGTGGAATCAACCAGATTCTGTCTATGTGGATAGAATATTAGATCTAGAAGATAGGTTTATAGCTAGTGATGATGTAAAGAAAGACTTCTTAAAAATGGCAAGGGACCATGAAAAATCAACCCAACAGCTGCTAAAGGATGCAACGAAGAATAACATAACATTAATTAGAATCAATGAAAAAATCAGGAGATAATGCAAGGACATAACCTGTTCACAGAACTAATAGCAGAAATTTTCCAAGCAAGGAAAAATAATTTGATGTAAAAATAAGTGATACATATATAACTCCAAGTAGGTCTGATAAAAAAATTACACAAAAGTATATAGTAGCCAAAATTCCAAAAATTCAGTGCAGGAACAGAATATTAAAAGCTGTTACAGAAAGGAAATGCATCACCTATAAAGGAAAGCCCATCAGAATCACAGTGAACTTCTCTACCCAAACCTTAATGAAAGCTTGAAATATTTCAAGTCCTAAAATAAAACAACCTCAAGCCCAGACTGATGTATCCTGCAAAACTACCTTTATTTACATGATAAAAAAATGCCTGAATAAACGCATTACTATCACACCAGCATTCCAAAAAATTCTGAAGGATATTCTAGAAAAAGACAATGAAGATAATAATTCCATAAATCCCAATAGAATGAATTTAGCAGATAAGGGAAGTAATTAAACAGAGGGGAGGGGAGAAGAGGGAACCAACAACAGGAAAACAAAATGACAATGATAAGTCAATACATATCAGTTTAACTATCAATATAAATGGTCTCAATACGCTGCATATAAGAAACATTTAACTCAAAAAGAAATTCATAAAGTCAAAAGATAGAAAATACTCCATACAATAGGGATCCATAAAGAAACAGAGGTAGCTGTTGTATTTGCTGAAAAACTGGATTTCAAGCCAAGACTAATCAAGAGACAAAGAAGGGTACTACATATTTGTTAAGGGAAGAAGCCAAGAAGAAGAGGTAACAATCATATATGCACCAAAGACCAGAGCACCCAATTGTATAAACAAATATAAATGGACATGGAAAATCAAATAAGCACTAATGGAAAGCATGATACCAGACATTAGTTACTTTCTTCTAATTCCTGAGACTAAATACGTGATGCCCGAAATTAAGGGAGGAAAGGTTTGTTTAGCCTAGAGTTTGTAGAGTTTTCAGTCAGTAATCCATTGGTTCTGAGGCAGGCTGGCTCATAGCAGAGGGACAACAGTTCACAGGGGAGAAGACAGCAAAAGCAACAAGAGCAAAATGGGGGCACAAGGGAGGAACAAACCTCTTTCCTTCCCCTTATTCTGTAGGCAGGATGCCCACCCCAGGGCAGATGTAGCACTCATACTACCAAACCCGGCACTAGACAATGAACCAATCACAAACTAGATTTAGCTGCCTCTGAAAAGCCTGCCCCTGATGGCTGGGTGAGGCTTTGGGGGTACATCCAGATACAAACCATAACAGTCACAAAGGTCTTCATTAAATTTATGGGGGGAAAAACAAGCTCAAACAAAGGCAGTTATTAAAAGATGACAGGTTTATAACTCTAGCAATCTGGCCCATCTCACTCAGATAGGGAATCTAACCTAAGGGAGCAGGGTGATGGAGACAGTACACAAATTAGGGAGTGGTATGGGAGGGAGAAGGAGAAGGAGCAGTAACTGTGGGTTTAGAGAATGGTGAAACCCCCTATTAGCACATCAAAGTATGGCCTGGGCTGGAGGAGGGAGCTGGAGGGTGCCTCCCAGAAACCTGTGCTCCCTGGGGACGGACGATCACCCTTTAAAATAGACCAACTTCTTCTTCACTAATATGGTTATAATGGGGGACCTCAATACTCCCACTGTCACAAATAGATCAACTAGATACAAAAATCAACAAAGAAATGTCAGAACTGAACCAAACCTTGGAACAAATGGAGTTAGTAGTTATCTACAGAGTGTTCACCCCACAACATCAGAATACACACGGCACGTGAGACTTTCTCCAACATAGATACATACTAAACTCATACTCATAGAACATGCTTAAGTAAATGCAGAGGAACTGAAATTATCGCATGCCTGTTATCAGACCACAGTGCAATGAAATTGGAAATCACTGACAAGAGAAACCACAAAAACTGCATAAACACATGAAATTAAATAACACTTTCCTGAACAACCAAGGGGTCAGAGAATAAATTGAGAAATTAGACAATTTCTACAATTAAACAGTAATGCCAATACAACACACCAGAATTTAAGAGATGTAACGGAAACAGTCCTACAAGGGAAATGTGTAATGGTGAATTCCACGTGAGAAAAACAGAGCAAGCTCAAATAAACGGCCTAATGTTGAACCTCAGGCTGACAGGGCAAGAGAGACTCCATTTTCTGTTTTTAACTACACATTGAGAGAAGTCACTTAAAGTTTACTTAAGCTGTAGTTGACCCCCACTCGCCTTGGTTAGTTGTCAACTCACTTGGAGCAGTCATAAAGAGGGAACGGAACAAACAGGACAGATTAGGAAGTAGGCTAAAAATTAAACTGAACGGTCATTTGGAATTTGGCTGTCTGAGCTGCTTGGAAAAGTGAACTCTGAGGTAAACTTTGTGCATTCTTGTAAGATTCCCAAACACGAGGTAATGATCCTAAAAAGGAGGTAATGGTTACTATGGCAACCTAAAATATACTTAAAATGAAGGTGAGACCTAGATTGGTGTGGACATCTTCTCTGGCTTCTGGTTAGAGACTGTCTATCAGCCAGCTTAATAAAGCTTTGTTCATCCCTACCTTTTCTGTTTTCTTGTGAGTACCTTTCTCGATGAACTCACTTGCCACATCAAGGCTTCTAGAAAAAGAAAAGAAAGTTAAACCCAAAGCTTACATGAGGGAGGAAATTATAAAAATCAGGGTAGGAATTAATGCAATTGAGACTAAGAAAACAATAAAAAGGATCAATGAATCAGAGTTGGTGCTTTCAAAGATTAGATAAAATTGACAATCCTTAGCCAATCTTATAAAAAAAAGACTCAAGTCCATGCAATTAGAAATGAAAAGGGTGAAATCAGAACAGATCCTGCAGGAATTCAGAAGATCATAAATACCTGCTTTGAAAACATCTACTCCAATAAGATGGAAAACAGAAGACATGGACAGATTCTCAGATATATATGAATTACCAAAGCTGAATCAAGATATGAAAGTTCTAAATATTGGAATTCTAAATATTGGAACTCTAAAAATTCCAATATCAGTCAATGATATTAAAGGTTAAGTAAAAGCCTATTAAAAAGGAAAAACCCAGGTTCTGATGGATTCATTACTGAATTCTCCAAGAAACTTAGAGAAGATGTAATGCCACTACTCAAACTCACTCATGAGATTGAAAGGGAAGCAATACTCCCAAACTCACTCCTGAAAGCAAGCATTACTCATACCAAAAGATCCAGAGAAGAATTCAACCAAAAAACAGAGCTGCAGGGCAACCTCCATCATGAACATAGATGGAAAAATCCTCAATAAGGTATTGGAAAACAAAATGTAGCAAATCATCAGGAAGATTGTATACCATGATTAAACAGGATTCACCCCAGGGATGCAGGGATGGTTCAGCACACTCAAGTCAATACATGTAATACACTAACATTAACAGAATTAAGGACAGAAACCACATGATCATCATAATAGATACAGACAAAGTATCTGAAAGCCCAACACCCATTAATGATAAAAACCCTACAGAAAATTGGAATGGCCTTTATGTCAATCTGATAAAAGCCATCTATGACACACCAACAACTAACATCATACTACCTGATCAAGACCTAGAAGTTTTCACTCCAAAATCCAGGAGCAAGAGAAGAATGTCCACTCTCACCACCTCTATTCAAGATAGTTCTGGAAACAGCCAGAGCAATTAGACAAGAGAAAGAAATAAAAGGAATAAGGCTAGGAAAAGAAGAAATTAAATTATCATTATTTGTGGATGAGATGATATTTCAGATAGAAGACCCCAAAAACTCCTCCAAAAGACTTCTTGATCTAATAAAAAATTTCAGTAGCTCAACTGGATGCAAAGTCAACACTCAAAAATCAATGGCATTCCTGTACACAAATAACACACTCACCAAGAGAGAAATATTCAGGAAACCACACCTTTCATGACAGCATAAAAAATGAAGCACTTTGGAATCAATCTAATGAAGTAAAAGACCTTTAAATTGAAAACTACAGTACTCCGACAAAGGAGACCCAACAGGATACCAGAAAATGGAAAGATACCTTTGTTCTTCGATAGCTAGGACCAATAACGTGAAAATGGCCACACATCCAAAATTGTTACACAGATTTAATGCAGTTGTGATAAAAACACAAATAGTACACCTGTCACAATTAGAGAAAACAATCCTAAAGTTCATTTGGAACCAAAAGAGACTCAGAATAGCAAAAGCAATTCTGGGCAACAAAGGCAAGGAAAGGGGGCATCACAATCCATGATTTGAAATTGTTCTACAAAGTTACTGTGATAAAACAGTGTGATCCTGGCAGAAAAAAGACCTGAGGATCAGTGGAATGTATTAGAAGATGCAGAACCAGCTCTAAATATACTCAGTCACCTTATGTTTGACAAAGGGGCCAAACACCTTTACTATAAGAAAGAGCTTCTTTAATAAGTGGTGCTGGGAAAACTGGCTTTTAACCTGCCAAAGAGTAGGCCTAAATCCATATCTCTCACCATGCACTAAACTAAAATCAAAACGGATCAAAGATATAAATATTAAAAAATAAAAACACTAAATTTGCTGGAGGATAGAGTAGGTAGAATTCTTAAAAACATAGGTATAGACAAAGGCTTTACAGACAAAACCCCAGTTACACAGGAAATATTATAAAAAACAACAACTGGGATGTCATAATATTAAAAAGCTTTTGCACACCAAAAGAAATCCCCAATAAAGTGAAGATACAACCCACAGAGTGGGAAACTTTTTTCCCAGCTATTCCTCAGACAAAAGACTAATATCTAGAAAATATAAAGAACTCAAAAAGATCAGACCCCCCAAATTTAATTTTTAATTTGGAATTTTTTAATTCCAACAATGGGCACATAAAATGAATAGACACTTCTCAGATGAAGAAGTACAAATAGCAATTAAATATGTGAAAAAGAATTTCAACATCACCAGTCTTTCAAGAGATCCATAAAGGAACACTGAGCACATCTCACTCCAGAGAGAATGGCTGTTATCAAGAAATCAATCATTAACAAATGCTGCAGAGGCTGTGGGGAAAAAGGAAACCTTTTCCACTGTTGGAGAGAGTGTAGACTGGTGTAACCATTGTGGAAATCAAATTGGAGATTCTGCAAAAACTAAAGCTAGAGGCTCCATTTGACCCAACTATTCCCCTTGTTGATATCTACCCCAAAGAGTTAAAAGCATCATACCACAGTGATGTATGTGCACCCATGTTTGTAGCAGCACAATTTGTGATAGCTAAACATTGGAAGCAAGCTAAATGCCCATCACTAGATGAGTGGATAAAGAAGATGTGATTCTTTTTTTTATACAATGGAGTACTACTTTTCCATAAAGAAGGATAAACCAGACATTTCTAGGTAAATGGATGCACTTTTGAGAGTGTACTCTTAAGTGCAATAAATTGGACACACATTTAAATATCACATTGTTTCTCTGGTGTGAGAAACCAAAAGCATATATAAATACCAAAATGTATAATAGATAGTGGGAAATAGGAAAAAAAGTTCAAATATGAAGGAAAAGAAGGGAGGGGGAGAGGGGAAAGAAAAAGAAGGAAAAAAATGGCGGTGAAGCTTTTGCAAATAAGGAATGGAAAAGGGGTTGAAGGGAAGTGGGGAAATGGGAAAAAGAACTGAGATGTATTATGTACAGGTACAGATTTCCTCTGATGAATGTGATAATTATATCTAACCTGTACCAATAAAATTAATTAAAAACAAAAACAAAAGAAAAAATTAAAAATATAAAGTATAAGATCTCAGCATTCAGTGGGTTTTGTGTTGCAGTTTATGCACTTGTCTGAAAGTTTGCCATCACTTGACCCGACCCGCGGGTAGTCAACGGAGACTCTAGAGGGGGAGCGGGGATTAAAAAGAGACAGGAGACACAAGAAATGGAGACAAGACAGGATTCGGATCAAGTCTCGTTTATTGAGCAAAAGCCTCGGGTATATTATACAGTGCGGAATGGGGGATTGACGTTCAGTGTGAAGATCCAGGGTTCAGTTCCTAGTAACACACACACACACACACACACACACACTCCACCCTGTCCATCTGTTAGGGTAGGGAGTCTTGACTGTGGCCTGCTGTGTTTCCACATTCACTTTTTACTGGAGTCCTGCCCTATCGTCCCCACCGCCCAACCCTAGTCAGGGTCAGTGATGCGTTGTCTGCTTCAGGGCTCTGGTAGCTCCAGAGGCTTTCCGTGTTGATGAGGTTGGTGGGTGGGAAAGCAGACCACTGAGTTCTGGAAGTAGGCAGAGAGTGCAGCTAAGAAGGTGCCTTGGCCAATCCTAGCACTTTTGAACTCAGCACTCACAGAAAACCACATGCTGTCTGCCTGGCTTCTTGCCACCAAATTGGGGACCACCATATCCTCCACATCCCGAGCTCGTTCAGTGGGGCTTAACCTTCTCAAAGGATCTGTGAGTGCCGTCTCCCACCCAGGCACTGTGGTAGCATGATCCCAGAGACCCTGCAGTGTAGTTGTCTTGTGACTCCTAATTTCTGGAGTAGTTCAATCTTCACCCTTCAAAAAATGGCTCCTGACTATACCACTCTTAAATACGGTATGTACTGCGGTAGATTTCTTGTTGGAAGCTAGCCAGCTATGTGGGCGGGGTCTTTTTTCAGAGTCAAAACCCACACCATGTTTATAGCTTACACTAACTGTGGCTTTTTCCCGTGGCTGGCACTACCAGTCATTATCACTGAGGCTGTGGGGCACCTCCTCCCTTATGCTTCTTTGCAGCCCAGGCTACTCCGGAATTCATGGTGATCCTGCTGCCTCTCAGCCTCTGGAGTGCTAGGATTATATGCATGTACCCCCATGCCTGACTTACGCTGTGTTCTGTTTCTCCAGTATTTTTCACTTTCCTGGTGGCTCTTTCTTGATGCCCAGAGCTCTTCTTTGCTTTCTCCTTGCTAAGTAGTTATTTTCAGGAGTTTCCATTCCAGGTCCCGGAGCAGCTGCACTTTGCTGCCAGCTTCTACTCTACCACCTTTGCTCCTAAGTTGCTTTTTAAACCAAGTTTTAACTTCTTTGCTTTGGGTGTGTTTCATTTGCTTCTATTATGTTTTTGTTTATTCTTTCTTTGAGTTTACTTTGCTCCTTATTCTAATATATTGGTTGATGCTGAGATTGAGTTTTTATTTCTCTCAGTGTTTTCCCAGTGTACACATTTAAGACTATAAATTTTCCTTTAGGAATGAATTTGACTATACCTTACAGGTTGTTTTTTGTTTTTGTTTTCTTTGAGACAGGGACTCACTATGTGGTTCAGACTGGACTTGAACTCAATGTGTAGCTCAGGATGGCCTTAAATTCACAGCAATCCTCCAGCCTCAGCCTACTGAATGCTAGGATTGCAGGAGCACACCATCATGACTGGCTTAAATCTTTTAAATGTAAACTTTCACTGTCTATTTTGATCACTCCTTGTATCCATCATACTACACATGGTGATAGTCCGTATTCATTGTTGTATGCATTCCACTTTACTAGTGCTACACAGTAGTTAGCTCTTCTGCTGATGATAGACATTAGGGTTCTTTTCAGTTTGGATCTATTATAAACAATGCTGTTGGAGACTTTTCTGTACTTTCAATGTTCATGTGTGTAATTCCATTGTATATATACTTGGGGTATTTTGTTTTATAAAATATATATATGATTTAAAAATCCACTGCTAGGCACTCCACCCAGCCACTGGGGTGTGCCAGGTGCTTTGCCTGTCCCCCAGGAAGGCCTTGAAGACTCTCCTGAGCCTATAGACACGGATGTGCTGATAGAGTCTTGTGGTTCACTGTGTAACCCCGCCTACCCGACTGGACACTCGAGGGCTGTGAGGGCTTGCCAAAGGGTGCGTCTCCACTTCCTGCCATAGTAATTTGTGCACACTCACGTATTATACAGCATATTTAGAAGCAGCCAAGTCTCTGCCCAAAGTAAGAGCATGAGGGAGTACATAAACCAAAAGTGCAGTTATTATCAGTGGGAAGACCACTGACAGGGTGGTAGAACAACGGAGGTGAAATGCAGAAAATTGATTAATTGAACGAGCCATCATCTATATAACTGAGTAATAAAGATGAAGATAACATTATGTAATACAACATCCAGTGGTAACCCCCTACTATTTTCTCTGTAATCTGGTATTTCCTTTATTGTTTTTGTGTTAACAAATGCAAAGACAACACTATGTAATACAGCATCCAGTGATGGTTCCCTACTGTCTCCTCTGTAATTCAGTATTTCCTTTATTGATTTTGTTATAACAAATATGAAGATAACATTATGTTATACAGCATCCAGTGCCAATTCCCTACTATCTTCTCTATAGCTTGGTATTTTCTGTATTGTTTCTGTGTTATTCTGGGTTCTTTTGTCTTAAAATTAAAATTAAAAAAATAATTAAAAATCCACTGCTAAATGTCTTCCACGGTGGTTTTATCAATGTGTATTCTGCCCATTATGAATGAATGTACTAGTTGTTTCCTGTCCTTCCCTATACTTCGTATTATGTCAGCTTTTTAATATTTTTTGTTTTGACAACCATTCTGGAGAAGTAGAGTAGTATTTCATAGTGTGTGTAATTTTAATTTTCTTGGTGCCTGATTAGGTTGTACATCTTTCTGTGTGTTTTAATATTGACTATTTTATTATTATTCTTTGGAGAAGGTGCTCCTCAATTTCTTTTTTATTAACATATGTTTGTGACACATAACAAATACTACATTAACATGGTGGGAGATTGGTGCATATACATATCATATCTTGACCCTTTTTACATCTCCTTTCCCCCTTTCCGGCTTCCTACATCCCCAGATCCTCTTCCCATCTGCACAAAACCTTGTTTCCTATCATTTTTTATTTTGTTCTCTAAATTATTTATACTTTTGATTTTTCACTTAAGAGAAACCATGTGATATTTAACCTTCTGTGTTTGATTCATTTCATTTAGCATTATTATAGCCTTGAATTGCACTCATTTTCCTACCAAGGACTCAGATGTGTCTGTCTTTATGGCTCGTACCCTCCACTGTGTCTCCACACCACATTTTCTTTATCAGTTCATCTATTGAGAGGCACATAGGCTGCTGCTAAAATTAGAGCTATTTTGAGTTGTGCTGCTATAAACATGGGTATGCACATATCACTGCACTATAATGTCTTTAACGTTTTGGGAAAATACCCATAAGAGGAATATCTGGGTCAAACTGGGTCTCTAATTTTAGCTTTTTGAGGAATGTTCATACTGTTTCCATAGTAGTCATACTAGTTTATATTTCTTCTAACAATGTACAAAGTTCCCTTTTCCCTACAACCTTACCAAACTTTTGTTGTTTTTTGAGTTTTTGATGATAGTGATTCTTTAGTGAGATGGAATCTTAGTTATGTTTTGACCTGCATTTCTCCAGTGGTCAAAGATGATGAACATTTTTTAATGTACCCACTGGGTATTTGTATTACTACTTCTGAGAGATGTCTATTCATTAGAGTGGCCCATTTTTTGATTAGTTCTTCTATTTTTTTCTCTTTGTCTTTTTGAGATCATGTTCCATTGATCAATATGTTAGTTTATTTTCCTGCCAGTAGTGTGCCATTTTTATCACTATAGCTTTGTAATATAACCCAAAATCTGGGATTGTGGTGCCTCATCCTCTGCTCTTCTTGGCTTATGACTGCTCTTGATTTTATGGATCTCATTTGGTTTCATATAAATTTTAGGATTTTTTTCTAGTTCTGTGAAGAATACGCTTGATACTTTTATTGAAATTTCATTTTATATATATATATATATATATATATATATATATATATTCTTTTTCCTAATGTGGCCATTTTGACAATATTGATTCTGTATTTAGGAATAGGGGCTGTCTTTCCATTTTCTAATATCTTCTTCAATTTCTCTTTTCAGAGTACAGTACTATAGTTTCCATTTAGAGCCTTTTAACTTCTTGGGTTGGGTTAATTCCTAGGTACTTTTCTTTTTTATGATACTGTGAATTGGATTGCTTTCCTGATTTCTTTCTCAGTGGATTCATTCGTGGTGTACAGGAACAATATTGATTTTTATGTATTGATTTTGTATCGTGCTCTTTTCCTGAACTTATTAGTTCTAAGTTTTTTGGTGGAGTTTTTGGGACTTTTATATAATAGATCATGTCATCCATGAATAAGAATAGTTTGACTTCTTCCTTTTTTATGAGAATATCTTTTATTTCTTTTCTATTTTTATTTTTAATTTTAATTTTAAAGAAAATACAAAAATACAAAATATAAGAAAGAACAAAAACAAAATACCAACAAAACAAAGCAAGGACATTAAACATGATATGGGGTTTCAAACCAAATGATAGGGATTAACAGTGGTTGTTATATTACATATTGCTATCTTCAACGAAGTTGCTCAGATTATCAGATGTAAGAATAGAAGATTGATCAAATCATTAAAGGGAATAAGAAAATAATATTTTAAAAGAACATTAGAGACAATACATAGTTTCACTAGACAGAATTGTAGAAATTCACCAATGGTTGTTATTCTGCAAATTGTTGTCTTCACATAAATTGCTCAGATTACCAGATATAAGCATGCAAAATTGATCCAAATATTAAAAAACCTTTTAATCATTAACTGTTCCCCTCAACTAACCATCAGACACCAGCAGTACAGTTATGCCATATATACATATACATATATATATATATATATATGATTTTATATATAGAAGAGAAGCTATATCTTTAGTAGTTTCTTATTCTTCTTTCCCTCATCCCAGTTGCTCCTTCCTTTGAGAGTTTCTTTCCCTTTCTTATTATCTATTGTACATTTTGGTTTTTATTTACTCTTTCCATGTTCTTATACTAGGAAGACATGATGCTTACACATGTGGGTCTGATTTATTTCACTTATGAGTATGGTCTCTAGTTGCTTCCATTTACCTATAAAAGTCTCAAGTTTATCTCTTTTAATAGGTAAGTAATACTCCATTGTATAGAAATACCACATCTTTTTTATCCATTCCTCAGTTGATGGGTATTTGGGTTGTTTCCAAGGTTTATCTATGACAAATTGCACTTCTATAAACATGGGTGCACATATATCACTGTGGTATGACATTTTTAATACTTCTGGAAAAATATCCAGGAGGGGAATAGCTGGGTTAAGTGGGACTTCTAATGCTAGTTTTGTGAAGAATCTCCAAACTGATTTCCACAGTGGTTTCACCATTTAACACTCCCACCAGCAGTGGAGAAGTTTTTTTTTCCCCCACAGCCTCTCAGCATTTGTCATTGGTTGATTTTTTAATGCTAGCCATTCTTTGTGGGGTGAGATGAAATCTCAGTGTTGTTTTAATTTGCATTTCTCAAATAACTAACAGTGTTGAACATTTTTTCATATATTTATTCACTATTAGTATTTCTTCATCTGAGAAGTGTGTGTTCATCCCACTTTTGGATTGGGTCTTTGAATTTCTGGAGCCTGATTTTTAAAAATTCTGTATATGTTCTGGATAGGAGTCTTTTGTCTGAGGGGCAGTTGGATAAAATTTTCCTAATTCGTGGGTTTTCTTTTTACTCTGGTGGTGATTTATTTTGATGTGCAGAAACTTTTCAATAGGATGAGATCCCAGTTTTGATTCTTTGAAGTGTTTTCTGTGCAGTTTTTTTCCATGAACTCTCTGCCTACCCCTATATCTTTGAGAGTTTTATCTACTTTCTCTTCCAGTAGATTTAGTATTTCTGTTCTAATATTTAGATCTTTGATCCATTTTGATTTTAATTTAGTGCATGGTGATAGACATGGGTCTAGTTTTAGTCTTCAGCATGTGAAAAACCAGTTTTCCCCACACCCTCTGTTAAAGAAACTCTCTTTGTTCCAGTGAACATGTTTGCCCACTTTGTCAAAAATAAAGTGGCTGAGTGTGTTCGTAGCTGTGTCTGCATGTTCCAGTCTGTTCCATTGATCTTCAGGTCTGTTTTTTTGCCATGCTGATTTTATCACAATAGCATTGTAATATAATTTCAAATCAGGGATTCTAATGTCTCCCGCCTTTCCTTTGTTTTCAGGATTGCTTTTGCTATTCCTTGCCTCTTCTGATTCCAGATGAATTTTAGGAATATTTTCTCTAGATCTGTAAGGTATACTAATGGAATTTTAATGGGGATTGCATTGAATCTATACAACAATTTTGGGAATGTTTGTTCTTCCTATCCTTGAGCAAGGAATATCTTTCCATTTTCTGAAATCCTCTTTGATCTCTTTTCTCAGAATACTGTAATTTTTATTGTATGGATCTTTTACTTTTGTTAGATTGATTCCTAGGTATTTCATTTTTTTTTAGATGCTGTTATGAAAGGTGTGCTTTTACTGATTTCTATCTCAGCCTGCTTGTTGTTTGTGTACAGGAATGCTATTGATTTTTCAGTGTTGACTTTGTATCCAGTTATGTCACTGAATTTGGTTTTTAAACCTGGAAGCCTTTTGGTGGAGTTTTTGGGGTCTTCTGTGTAGAGTATCATGTCATCTGTGAGTAATGATAATTTCACTTCTTCCTTTGTTATCCTTATTCCTCTTATTTCTCTCTCTTGTCTAATTGCTCTGGTATTTCCAGAAATATATATATATATATATATATATATATATATATATATATATACCTTTTATTTATTTATTTATTTATTTTTATTTTAAAAGTAAAAGAACAAAAACATTAACAAACAGACACACAGTAGCACAAAAACAAGTACAAAAACTGAGCAACAGATAAGGTGGCAGGGGATTAACAATGGTTGTTGTATTACACATTGATAACTTCAAAGTGTATGCTCAGGATAATACAAATAGACGTACAAGATTGATTAAACAACCAATCATTGTTTCTTACATCAAAATGACATGATAGTGCAATCATGTTATCCATCGTACATATATATATATATATATATATATATATATATATATACTTACATAGGTATCCTCTTCTTCCTTTTCTCCTTCCCTTTATTCCAATTGCTCTTTACTTTTGAGCAGTCTCCGTTCATACCTCCCAATTTATATTCCCACCTCCAGGTTCCTACACTAATGATACAGTATGCTGCTTGCATATGCACATCTGATTTACCTCACTTATGAGTATGGTCTCTAACTGTGACCATTTGCCTATAAAAGCCTCTAGTTTGTCTTTCTTTATAGCTGAATAATATTCCATTGTGTAAAAATGCCACAGTTTTTTAATCCAGTCCTCTGTGGATGGACATTTGGGTTGCTTCCACGATTTAGCTATTACGAATTGTGCTGCTATAAACATGGGTGCACATATATCACAGTGATATGATGTTTTCAGATCTTCTGGGAAAATACCCAGAAGGGGAATAGCTGGGTTGAATGGGACCTCTAGACCTAGTTTGCTGAGGAATCTCCAAACCAATTTCCACAGCAGTCTGCATTGCCACCAGCAGTGTAATAGAGTCCCTATTTCTCCACAGCCTTGCCAGCATTTGTTATTGGATGATTTTTTCATACTGGCCAGTCTTACTGGGGTGAGATGAAATCTCGATGTTGTTTTTATTTGCATTTCTTGAATGACTAAGGATGTGGAACATTTTCTCATATATTTATTTGCCCTTTGTATTTCTTTATCTGAGAAGTGTGTATTTATCTCAGATGCCCATTTCTGGATTGGGTCTTTGAATTTGGACAGGTTAATGTTTTTTAATTCTTTGTATGTTCTAGGTAGAAGGCCTTTGTCCAAGGGAAAACCAGTTAGGATTTTTTCCCAATCTGTGGGTTTTCTTTTTACTCTGCTGGTGATTTCTTTAGATGTACAGAAAGTTTTCAGTAAGATGAGGTCCCAGTTATTGATTCTTTGAAGTGTTTCCCTTGCAGTTTGATTTTTGTTCATGAACTCTCTTCCTACTCCTACGTCTTCAAGATTTTTACCTACTTTCTCTTCCAATAGGTTTAGTGTTTCTGTTTTAATATTGAGATCTGTGATCCATTTTGACTTGAGTTTAGTGCATGGTGATAGACTTGAGTCTATTTTCAGTCTTCAGCAAGTGGCAAGCTAATTTTTCCAGAACCATTTATTGAAGAGGCTATCTTTCTTCCAGTGAGTTTGTTTGGCCTCTTTGTCAAATATTAGGTGGCTGAATGTGTTTGTGGTTGTGGCTGTATCTTCCAGTCTGTTCCATTGATCCTCAGGTCTGTTTTTTAGCCAGTGCCAGGTTGATTTTATTACAGTAGCTTTGTAGTATAATTTCAGGTCAGGGATTGTGATTCCATCTGACTTGACCTTGTGGCCCAGTATTGCTTTTGCTATTCTGAGTCTCTTCTGGTTCCAGATGAATTTAAAGCATATTTTCTCTAGATCTGTGAGGTATGCTGATGGTAGTTTAATGGGAATTGCGTTGAATCTGTACAACAATTTTGGTAGTATGGCCATTTTCACAATGTTGGTTCTGCCTAACCATGAGCAGGGCATGTTTTTCCATTTATTGAAATCCTCTTCTATCTCTTTTTTCAGAGTACTGTAGTTTTCATTGAATAGATCTTTTACCTCTTTTGTTAGACTGATTCCTAAATAGTTCAATTTCTTGGATGCTATTGTAAAAGGTATGGTTTCCTTAATTTTTCTCTCAGTCTGTTTGTTGTTTGTGTATAGGAATGTTATCGATTTTTGGATGTTGACTTTGTATCCAGCTACTCTGCTGAATTTATCAATTCATTCAAGGAGTCTTCTTGTGGAGTTTTTGGAGTTTTCCATGTAAAGTATCATGTCATCTGCAAGTAGTGATAATTTTACTTCTGTGGAGTTTTTGGAGTTTTCCATGTAAAGTATCATGTCATCTGCAAATAGTGATAATTTTACTTCTTCCTTTCCTATCTGTATTCCTTTTATTTCTCTCTCTTGTCTAATTGCTCTGGCTAATGCTTCCAGAACTATGTTGAATAGTAGTGGTGACAGTGGACATCCTTGTCTTGTTCCTGTCTTTAAAGTGAAAGCTTTCAGTTTTTGTCCATTTAGTGTGATGTTGGCTGTTGGTTTGTTGTAGATGGCTTTGATTAGGTTGAGCTAAAGGCCATCTATTCCTATTTTTTCTAGGGTTTTTAACATGAATGCATTTTGGACTTTATCGAAAGCTTTTTCTGCATCTATTGAGATGATCATGTGGTTTTTGTCTTTGGCTCTATTAATATGGTATATTACATTAATTGATTTGTAAATATTGAACCATTCATGCATTCCTGGAATAAATCCAACCTGGTCATGGTGTATAATTTTCCTTATGATTTGCTGCATTCTATTTGCTAGTATTTTTTGAGTATTTTTGCATCCATATTCATTAGGGAGATTGGCCTATAGTTCTTTTTCTTGGGTCCTTCTCTGGTTTTGGTATTAGAATGATACTTGCCTCCAGAAATAAGTTAGGGAGAATTGCTTCATTTTCAATTTCATTGAAGAGTTTGAGGAGTGTTGGTATTAAATCTTCACTGAATGTTTTATAAAATTCTGCTGTGAATCCATCAGGGCCTGGGCTTTTCTTTGTTGGTAAGTTTTTAATGACATTTTGAATCTCATTAATTGATATTGGGTTGTTCAGGGTTTTTTATATCTTCCTGGTTCAACTTTGGTAATTCGTACATTTCTAGGAATTTGTCCATTTCTTCTGAGTTTTCTATCTTATTGGAGTAAAGATTCTCATAGTAGGTATTAATGATCTTTTGAATTTCTGTTGGATCTGTAGTAATTTCACCCTTTTCATTCCTTATTGCATGAATTTGAGTTCTTTCCTTTTTTTTTTGATAAGGTTGGCTAGAGGTTTATCAATTTTATTTACTCTTTCTGAGAACCAACTCTTCAATTCACTTATTTTTTGTAGAGTTTTCTTTGTCTCAATTGCATTAACTTCTGCCCTGAGCTTTATAATCTCCTCCATTCTTTGGGCTTTGGGCTTGACTTTTTCTTCTTTTTCTAAAAGTTTGAGGTGCAACATTAGGCTATTTATTTGTTCTCTTTCTGTGTGAATTCATCACTATAAATTTCCCTCTGAGGACTGCTTTCATTTCATCCCACAGATTCCTGTAAGTTGTATTTGTATTTTCATTTCTTTGTAGGTATTTTTAAATTTCTTCTGTGACCCACTGGTTATTCAGGAGGTTGTTGTCTAATTTCCAACTGTTTATGGAGTTTTTGTAATTTCCTTTGTCATTAATTTTCAATTTCATTGCACTGTCGTCAGATAATATGCATGGGATAATTTCAATCCTTTTGCATTTAGGTAGGTATGCTCTATGGGCTAGAATGTGGTCTGTTTTAGAGAAAGTCCCATGTGCAGCTGAGAAAAATGTGTATTCTGGTGTTGTGGGGGGAACACTCTGTAAATATCTACTAAGTCCATTTGTTCGCACATTTGGTTCAGGTCTGTTATATCTTTGCTGAGTTTTAGTCCAACTGATCTGTCTCTTTGTGTCAAAGGGGTATTTAGGTCCCCTATTATAATAGTGTTATTGTTTATTTTTTTTTTCATGTCCGTTAAGATTTGCCTTACATAGTTTGGTGCTCCAGTATTTGGTGCATACATGTTTAGGATTGTCATCTCTTCCTCTTGCACTTTTCTCCTAACTAGTGTATAGTGGTCTTCTTTGTCTCTTTTGATTGTTATCAGTTTGAAGTTTACATTGTCTGCAAACATAACAGCTACCCCTGCTTTTTTCTGGGAACCTGTTGCATGGAGGATTGTTTTCCAGCCTTTGACTTTCAGTCTATGGATTTTCTTTTGAGTGAAGTGTGTTTCCTGTATACAGCATATTGTGGGACTCTGTCTCTTAATCCACTCTGCCAGTCTGTTTCTTTGGATTGGTGAATTGAAGCCATTTACATTGATGATTATAACTGTTATACATAGGCTTATGCTTATGCTGTTTACTTGATGTTGCTTTCCTACTTTTGCTGTTTAACTTCTTGTTCTGCTTAAGGGTTCCTTTCTATTGTTGTTCTTGAGATTGAGATCACTTTTTACTCTGTCTAGAATATTTTTCAGTACTTTTGGTAATGTTGGTTTGGCACTCATAAAGGTTTTTAGTTGTTCTTTGTCATGAAAATATTTCATTTCTCCATTGAATTTGAAGGATAGTTTTGCAAGATATATCAGTCTGGGTTGGAAGCTGTTTTGTCTCAGAATCTGTAATACTTCACTCCAAGCTCTTCTTGATTTCATGGTTTCTGTTGAGAGGTCTGCTGTGATTCTGATGGGCTTTCCTTTATAGGTAATCTGTTTCTTTTCTCTGGCAGCTTTTATTATTTATTTTTATTTTTATTTTTTAATTTTAAAAGTAAAAGCATAAAAACATATTAACAAACAGACACAAAGTAGCATAAGAAATAGTACAATCAAAACTGATTTACAGACAATGTGACATGGACTCAACAATGGTTGTTGCTTTACCGATTGATATCTTCAAAGTGTATATTCATGAACACAGATACAGACATGCGAAATTGGTCAAACAATTAATCATCTCAACAACAGGAAAAAAAAAAAAGAAAGAAAGAAAAAAAAAAGAAACAGGAAAGCATTAACAAAGAGGCACAAAGTAGTACAATAACAGTAAGATCAGAATTGAATTATAGACAAAGCATCAGAAAACCAAGAGTAGTTGCTGCTTTACAAATTGATATCTTCAAAATGGGTGCTCAGGATAACACATACAGACATACAAGATTGATCGAATAACCGGTCATCAACTATTCCTTAGCATTAAGGGATATAATACAATAGTAGAACCATGTTAGCCCTCCTGCACATATGTATCTCCATATATACATACACACATTTTTGCCTCTTTCTTTTCTCCTTTCCCTCGTCCCTTCTGTTCCTTGCTTTAGAATAGATTTCCTTCATGTCTCTTAGTTTATATTCCCACCCTCAGGTTCTTACACCAGTGATACAATACATTGCCTGCTCATGTACCGCTGATTTATTTCACTTATGAGTATGGACTCCAGTTTTGACCACTTGCCTACAAAGTCCCCAAAACTGTCTTTCTTTATAACTGAATCATATTCCATTATATAAAAATGCCACAGTTTTTTAATCCAGTCTTCAGTGGATGGACACTTGGGTTGCTTCCACATTTTAGCTATTACAAATTGCGCTGCTATAAGCATGGGTGCGCATATATCAGAGTGATATGATGTTTTCAGATCTTCTGGGAAAATACCCAGAAGGGGAATAGCTGGTTTGAATGGAACCTCTAGACCTAGTTTGCTGAGAAATCTCCAAACTGCTCTCCATAGTGGTTGCACAGTCTGGATTCCCACCAGCAGTGTAATAGAGTCCCTATTTCTCCACAGCCTCGCCAGCATTTGTTATTGGATGACTTTTTCATAGTCTTACTGGGGTGAGATGAAATCTCGATGTTCTTTGTATTTGCATTTCTTGAATGACTAAGGATGTGGAACATTTTCTCATATATTTATTTGCCCTTTGTATTTCTTTGTCTGAGAAGTGTGTATTCATCTCAGCTGCCCATTTCTGGATTGGGTCTTTGAATTTGGACAGGTACATGTTTTTTAATTCTTTGTATGTTCTAGATAGCAGTCCTTTGTCTGAGGGACAGCCAGCTAGAATTTTTTCCCAATTTGTGGGTTTTCTTTTTACTTTGCTGGTGATTTCTTTAGATGTACACAAACTTTTCATAGGATGAGTTCCCAGTTATTGATTCTTTGAAGTGTTTCCCTTGCAGTTTCATTTTTGTTCACGAACTCTCTGCCTACTCCTATGTCTTCAAGATTTTTACCTACTTTCTCTTCCAATAGATGTAGAGTTTCTGTTTTAATGTTGAGGTCTGTGATCCATTTTGACCTGAGTTTGGTGCATGGTGATAGACTGGGGTCTATTTTCAGTTTTCGGCAAGAGGCAAGCCAGTTTTTCCAGAACCATTTATTAAATAGGCCTTCTTTTTTCCAGTGAATTTGGTTGACCCCTTTGTCAAATATTAGGTAGCTGAGTGGGTTTTTCGTTATGGTTGCTTCTTCCAGTCTGTTCCATTGATCCTCAGGTCTGTTTTTTAGCCAGTACCAGGTTGATTTTATTACAGTAGCTTTGTAGTATAATTTCAGGTCAGGGACTGTGATTCCACCTGACTTGTCCTTATTGCCCAGTATTGCTTTCTCTATTCTGGGTCTCTTCTGGTTCCAGATGAATTTGAGGCATATTTTCTCTAGATCTGTGAGGTATGCTAACGGTAGTTTAATGGGAATTGCATTGAATCTGTACAACAATCTTGGTAGTATGGCCATTTTTATAAAGTTAGTTCTTCCTAACCATGAGCAGGGTATGTTTTTCCATTTAGTGAAATCTTCAATCTCCTTTTTCAGAGTACTGTAGTTTTCACTGAATAAATTTTTTCACATTCTTTGTTAGATTGATTCCTAAGTATTTCAATTTCTTGGTTGCTATTGTAAAAGGTATGGTTTCCTCCATTTCTCTCTCAGTCTGTTTGTTGTTTGTGTATAGGAATGCTATTCATTTTTGGGTGTTGACGTTGTATCTAGCTATGCTGCTGAATTTGTCAATTAATTCCAGGAGTTTTCTTGTGGAGTTTTTTGGGTCCTCCATGTATAGTATCATATCATCTGCAAATAGTGATAGTTTGACTTCTTCCTTTCCTATCCTTATTCCTTTTATTTCTCTCTCTTGTCTGATTGCTCTGGCTAATGCTTCCAGAACTATGTTGAATAGGAGTGGTGACAATGGACATCCTTGTCTTGTTCCTGACTTTAAAGTGAAAGTTTTCAGTTTATGTCCATTTAGTATGATGTTTTATTTATGGCTGTTGGTTTATTATAGATGGCTTTGATCAGATTGAGGTAGAGGCCATCTATTCCTATTTTTTCTAAGGCTTTTAACATGAATGCATGTCAGACTTTATCAAAAGCCTTTTCTGCATCTATTGAGATGATCATGTGGTTTTTATCTTTGACTGTATTAATATAGTGTATTACATTTATTGATTTGCGAATATTGAACCATCCCTGCATTCCTGGAATGAATCCTACCTGGTCGTGGTGTATAATTTTCCTTAAGATTCGCTGTAATCTATTTGCCAATATTTTGTTGAGTATCTTTGCATCTATGTTCATTAGAGAGATTGGCCTGTAGCTCTGTTTCTTGGTTGGGTCCCTCTCTGGTTTTGGTATCAGTATAATACTTGCCTCCAGAAATGTGCTGGGGAAAGTTGCTTCCTTTTTGACTTCATGGAAGAGTTTGAGGAGTGTTGGCATTACATCTTTTCTGAACGTTTTATAGAATTCTGCTGTGAATCCATCAGGACCTGGGCTTTTCTTTGTTGGTAAGTTTTTAATAACGTTTTCAATCTCATTAATTGATATTGGGTTGTTCAGGATTTTTACGTCTTCCTGATTCAATTTTGGTAATTTGTACCTTTCTAGGAATCTGTCCATTTCTTCCGTATTTTCTATCCTATGGGAATACAGATTTTCAAAGTAGGTATTAATGATCTTTTGTATTTCTTTTGGATCTGTAGCGACTACATCCTTTTCATTCCTTATTGCATGAATTTGAGATATTTCCCTTCTTTTTTTGATAAGGTTGGCTAGGGGTTTATCAATTTTATTTATTCTTTCGAAGAACCAACTTTTTGATTCACTAATTTTTTGTAGAGTTTTCTTCATCTCAATTGCATTAATTTCTGCCCTGCGTTTTATAATCTCCTCTCTTCTTTGGGCTCTGGGTTTGGCTTGTTGCTCTTTTTCTAAGAGTTTGAGGTGTAGCATTAGGTTATTTATTTGCTCTCTTTCTGTTTTCTTTGTATATGAGTTCATTGCTATAAATTTCCCTCTGAGGACTGCTTTCATTGCATCCCATAGATTCCGGTAGGTTGTACTTGTGTTTTCATTTATTTGTAGGTATTTTTAAAATTTCTTCTTTAACTTCTTGTGTGACCCACTGGTTATTCAGGAGGCTGTTGTCTAATTTCCAAGTGTTTAAGTGGTTTTTGGATTTCTCTTTGTCATTAATTTCCAATTTCATTGCACTCTGGTCTGATAGTATGCAAGGGATAATTTCAATTCTTTTGCATTTAGGTAGATATGCTCTATGGGCTAGAATGTGGTCTGTTTTAGAGAAAGACCCATGTGCAGCTGAGAAAAATGTGTATTCTGATGTTGTGGGTTGGAACAGTGTATACATCTACTAAGTCCATTTGTTCACACTTTTGGTTGAGATCTGTTATTTGTTTGCTGAGTTTCTGTCCAGTTGACCGGTCTCTTTGTGTCAGAGGGTTGTTTAGGTCCCCTATTACAATAGTGTTATTAGTTATTTGATTTTTCACATCTGTTAAGATTTGACTTGTAAAGTTAGGTGCTCCCTGGTTTGGTGCATAAATGTTTAGGATTGTTACCTCTTCCTCTTGCAGCTTTCCCCTAACTAGTATGTAATCGCCTTCTTTATCTCTTTTGATTGTTTTTGGTTTGAAGTTTACATTGTTTGCAAACATAATAGCTACCCCTGCTTTTTCTGGGGACCTGTTGCATGTAGAGTTGTTTTCCAACCTTTAACTTTCAACCTGTGGATTTCCTTTTGAGTAAAATATGTTTCCTGTATACAGCATATCATTGGATTGTGTTCCTTAATCCACTCTTCCAATCTTTCCCTTTTGACTTGTGAATTGAGGCCATTTACATTAATGGTTATAATGGTTATGTGTTGGCTTATTCTAGTCATGTTATTTACTTGTTGTTGTTTTCCTTCTTTTGCTGACTGTTTAATTAGTTGTTCTGTTTAGGGAGTTATTTCTATCGTTGTTCTTGGGATTGTGGTCTCTTTTTTCTCCATCTAGAATATCTTTTAGTGCTTTTTGCAATGCTGCTTTGGCACTCACGAAGTTCTTCAGTTGTTCTTTGTCGTGGAAATATTTTATTACTCCATTGAATTTGAGGGATAGTTTTGCCGGATACATCAATCTGGATTGGAAGTTGTTTTGTCTCAGAATCTGTAATATGTCACTCCAAGATCTTCTTGATTTCATGGTTTCCGTTGAGAAGTCTGCTGTGATTCTGATGGGCTTTCCTTTATAGGTGATCTGTTTCATTTCTCTAGCAGCTTTTAATATTGTGTTCTTTTGCTGAATATCTGGGATCTTGACTATTATATGTCTGTGTGTGTTTTTCTTTGGGTTATGGATCGTTGGGGTTCTATATGCCTCGATTAACTGTACCTCAGTATCTTTTACCTTGTTTGGGAAATTTTCTGCTATTATTTCAGCAAATATTCTTTTGATATCGTTTGTGTGGTCTCCTGCTGTTTCACTCACTCCTATTACTCGAATATTATTGCGTTTTGCCTCATCTTGCAGCTGTTGATTTTCTTGTGTCTTTGATAATTTTATGAGATCCTTCCTTTCACGCTCATAAGCTGCCATGCTGTCTTCAAGGTCTGAAATTCTCTCTTCGCTTTCATTTAAGCAGTTTTGTAAGCTTTCCATGGAAGTTTTCAAATCCTGGCATTCTCTTTCGACCTGTTTCATTCTTGGTAATTCATTCCTAAATTGCTCTTGTAACGTTTCCATTTGTTTCCTATTTTCTTCTTATCTTTTATCTATTTCTTCTCTATGTGTACAGAACATTTCTTTCATTATAGTTTTCAGTTCATTTTTTGTCTGAGAGATCATTGCAGGTATGTGGCTTATTTCTGTTTTAAGCTCTTTTATGGCCTGTTGGAGTTGTTTCATTTCGGATGCAATCGTTTCATAACTTGCAGGTATGTGGCTTCCTAGTTCCCCTGTATCCTCACATTCAGGACTTGTTCTGGGTGGGGTTGAGTTCTGAGACTGCGTTTTGTTCTTCTGTCTTCCCATTTTTGGGTATCAGATTCAAAATGTTGAGCAATAAATTACCCAGGCAGTTCACCAGGCAAAGGTCTGGTGCAGAGGCTGCTGCAATGACTCCTTCTCTTCGGGAGAATGTCCCTTAAGCTTTCTGCTGAGATTTCTGCTTAAAAGGCTGTTCAGGTGCTGGTTTCTCGGGTGAGCTACTCCCTACCGAGAGACCTGGGTGGGGTGTGTAAGACTGCTCCCCCACCCTCCCAGGGTTCCCTGCCGGTACAGGGACAGATCTCCTCCCCCACTCAGTGATCCGGTCGCGAGCGCAGGTAGCTCACCATTTTTCGGAGTCCCTGCAGGCAGGAAGGTTCCAAAGTGCCAGTTTTTTGTGCTATGCTCACGATCCGCTGCTCCCCGCCACTTCTGTTTCCTCGCGCTCTCCGGGTCTGGGGGAGGGAGCGGGATGCTCCGCTCCTCTGTGCTCCTCGCGCCGCCTCGGCCGCGGACTGCAGGTCGCTGAGGGCCTGGGCTGCGTACCCTGCCCGATGCGCGCGAGATCCGAGACCGCCCCACGTTGCCACTGCTAAAAAGCCAATTTCTGCGGGAGTCGCTGGGGAGCTGTGCCAGTTCAGGAGGCAGGAGGGGTCGAGCTGGCTGTGCCCCCAGGGTGCTCGTACCCAGCCAAGCCCCCTCTCCACGCAGAGCGTTTCTGGTTCCCAGTATTCGGGGCTTTCCCGCGTCTCACCATGGCAATTTGGGCCGCCCTATCGCGTCTCCCCCAGCAGCTCAGAGAAACACGTTCAGTTTGAACTTCCCAGCCTAGGTCCCAGCATTCATGCTCTCCAAGTCTGTCTGGAGCTGGTGGTGTATATCAAGGAGGATCGCTCCTTTGCTGCTGACCTCGTCGCCATCTTCCCGGAAGTCTCCTGTGGCAGCTTTTAATATTGTGTTCTTTTGCTGCATATCTGGGATCTTGACTATTGTATGTCTGGGGGTGGTTTTAGTTTGGCTGTGGCTCATTGGAGTTCCATATGCTTCATTTACCTGCACATCAGTGTCTTTTACCATGCTTGGGAAATTTTCTGCTATTATTTCTCCAAATATTCTTTTTATGTCATTTGTGTTGTCTCCTGCTGTTTCACTGATTCCTATTACTGCACATTATTTCTCTTTTCTTCATCTTGCAGCTGTTGGATTGATTTCTCCTGGTTCCTTGTTGACTTTAAGAGATCGTTCCTTTCACAATCATTAGCTGTCATGCTGTCTTCAAAATATGAAATTCTATCTTCGGATTCATTCAAGCGGTTTTGTAAGCTTTCAGTGGCAGTTTTCATTTCCTGGAAATCTCTTTGAGACTGTTTCATGTATTCTAATTCATTCCTGAATTGCTCATTTAACATTTCCATTTGTTGCCTTTGATCTTCTAGTCTTTTATCTGTTTCTTCTCTGTATGTGCAAAGCATTTCTTCCATTATTATTTTCATTTCATATTTTGCCTGAGATATTATTTCAGATTTAATCTCTTCTATGGCCTGATGGAGTTGTTTCGTTACTTCAGATGTGATCATTTTAGAAATTTTAGGTGTGTGGTTTCCTAGTTCTCCTATGTCATTGTGTTCTGTATTTGTTCTGGGTGGAATTGTGTTCTGAGCCTGCATTTTGCCCTTTTGTCTTGTCATTTTGAATGTCAGATGACTAGTGCTGAGCTAGTGATTACCCAGGCAGCTCACAAAGGACTCTAGGGACCCTAGTTTACCTGAATGTCAAACTAAACCCAGGGTGGTAGCAGACCGTGGATCACTAGGCCCAGAGACCCCAGGCAATTGCTGGGGTGCATGGCTCAGATCACACCTGCGATAGTGGGGCAGTGCTGGGCTTTGGTACCAGGGGTCCAGTGTGTGGACGGGAAGTGTGTGGGCCTCAGCGTTGAAGCCTATGATAGCTTCTGCTTCTGGATCCTCAGGTAGTTGGTCAGGGGAGAGCAGGGCTCTCCTCCCAACCCTGAAGACTCCAGAGCTTGAGGCTGATTCTACAGTGCAGGCCTCAACCCCCGACAGGGATGGGCCCTCCCAGTTGGAGCTCCTTCCTAACTCTTAAGGTGTGGAGCAGAACCCAGGTGTAGGCCTTACCAGAGAAGAGGGGTTGAGCTGCTCATGTGGCATCGCAGGTGGCCCCCATCACTGGAGAAAGGTCCAAGTCGCACAGCTGGAACACAGGCCAGAAACGCTGCGCCTCTCAGGTGCCTGCGCAGCTCAGCCCTGTTTGCTGGAGAAAGGACTGAGTCGCAGAGCTTCCAGAACTATACTGAATAGGAGTGGTGACAGTGGACATTCTTGTCTTGTTCCTGATTTTAAACTGAGAGCTTTTAGATTTTGACCGTTTCGAATGACATTAGCTGTTGGTTTGTCATAGATGTCTTTTATCACATGGAGTTAAAGTTCTTCTATGCCAATTTTCTGTAAGGTTTTTATCATAATAAGTGTTGGACTTTATCATAATCTTTTTCTGCATCAATTGAAATGATCATGTGATTTTTGTCCTTGGATCTATTAATGTGGTGTAGTACATTAATTGATTTGCATATATTGAACCTTCCTTGCATTCCTGGGATAAATCCCACTTCGTCATGGTGTATAACCTTCTTCTGGATTTTCTGCATTGTTTGCCAGTATGTTATTGAGGGATTTTTGCATCTATGTTCATTAGGGAGATTGGCCTATTCTTCTTTCTTTGGTTGGGTTTTTCTCTGGTTTTGGTATTAGGATAACACTTGCCTCCAGGAATGAGTTGAGGAGAATTCCTTCCTTTTCAATTTCCTTAAAGAGTTTGAGAAGTATTGGCGTTAAATCTTCTCTAAATTTCTTGTAGAATTCAACTGTAAATCCATCAGGACCTGGGCTTTTCTTCATTGGCAAGTATTTTATTACATTTTCAATTTTGTTTGCTGATATAGGGTTACTTAGGATTTTTATATCTTCTTCATTCAGCTTTGGTAGTTCATATGTATCTAGAAATCTGTCTATTTCCTCTGCATTTTCCATCCTGTGAAAGATTTTCAAAGTAGGTACTGATGATCTTTTGAATTTTTACAGGATCTGTAGTGATTTCATCTCTTTCATTCTTTATTGCAGTATTTCAGTCTTTTTCTTTCCTTTTTAAAATAAGGTTGGCTAGGGGTTTATCAATTTTGTTTATTTTTTTCAAAGAACCAACTCTTTGATTTATTAATCCTTTATATTGCTTTTTTAGTCTCCATTGCATTAATTTCTGCCCTGAGCTTTATAATTTCATGCTTTCTTTGGGCTTTTGGTTTGATTTGTTCTTCTTTTTCTAGAAGCTTGAGGGGTAGCATAAGATTGTTTATTTGTGTGCATTCTGTTTTCCTGAGGCAGGAATTCATTGCTATAAATTTCCCTCTGTTTTCCATCCTTAGATTTTCAGTCCATGAATTTTCTTTTGAGTTAAATGTGTTTCTTGTATACAGCATATTGTTGTATTTTGTTTCTTGATCCAATCTACCAATGTACTTCTTTTGGTTGGTGAATTGAGTCCATTTACACTGATGGTCATAACTGATATGTGTTATCTTTGTTATGTTGCTTTCCTGCTGTTGGTTTCTCTTGTTTTGTTCTATTTAATTGCTTGCTCTGCTTGGTGTTTTCCTTTCTGATATTGTTCCTAAAGTTGTGATCTTTTTTATCTCTTTCTAGAATATCTGTTAGTACTGTTTGTAGGGTTGGTTTGGTGCTCATGAAGTTTTTCAGTTGATCTTTATTGTGAAAATATTTTATTTCTCCATTAATTTTGAAGGATAGTTTTGCAGGGTACATCAATCTGGGTTGGAGGTTGTTTTCTTTCAGGACCTGAAATATTTTACTACAAGCTCTTCTTGATGGTTCGTGTTGAGAAATCTGCCATGATTCTGATGGGCTTTCCTTTATAGGTGATGTTTCTTTTCTCTCACAGCTTTTAATAAGCTGTTCTTTTGTTGAATTTCTGGGATCTTGATCATTATATGTCTGGGTGTAGATTTATTTTGGTTATGGCTAGCTGGAGTTTTATATGCCTCGCTTAGATGAATGTCCAGTTCTTTTCCTATGCTTGGGAAATTTTCTGCTATCACTTCCGCCATAGTCTTTTTATGTCATTTGTGCTGACACCTGCTGTTTTGTTGATACCTATTAATCTTACATTGTTTTCTTTGTTTCATCTTGCAGCTGTTGAATTGTTATTTCTTGGTTTCTTGTTATTTTTAAGAGAGTCTTCCTTTTACAGTCCTTCACAGCAATGTTGTCTTCAAGGTCTAAAAATCTATCTTCAGCTTTTTCAAGTGGTTTTGCCTGCTTTTGATGGAAGTTTTAATTTCCTGGATATCTGTTTGAATCTGTTTCATACATTCCAGTTCCTATACTGTTCATTTAAGGTTTTCATTAATTTACTGTGCTCCTCTCTTTTTTCTATGTCTTCTTTAGATGTGCTAAGCAATTCTTTCATTATTATTGTCATTTCTTTTTTTTTTTTTTTTACCTCAGGCATTATTTCAGATCTGATGTCCTCTATGGCCTGATGGAGCTGTTTCTTTTCTTCAGCTGCTATCTTTTCCAAGTGTATGGCTTCCAAGCTCTTTTGGGTCAACATTTCCTGGGCTTGTTCTGGGTGGGTTACAGATCTGAGATTGCATTTTGCTCCTTCATTTTGTCATTTTCAAAGATGCCGAGGTTCCCTGGAGCACAGGCTCACTCCCAGGATGGTGTCGCAGAAGCAGGTCAAGGACCCAAAGGTCCCTGGTGCTCAGTGTGACTCCCTCGATGGTGTGTGTGTGTGGGGGGGGGGGAGCGGGGTACGATCCCCAATGCTCCCACACCTGTCTGTGGCTCAGCTTTGCTCCTACTCAGGGGTTGCCAAAGCTGTCTGGGTTTCAGCCCTGTTTCCACTAGGGTGTAGTAGTGGGTGAGTTGTAGTCAACTCATCTCCATATACTGCCACTACCCCACCAATTTCCCACACCAGTGTGTGTGGGTAACTGTGAAGTCACTGAGGCCCCTGAAGCTGTCTTTCAGCTTAGCTCCCCTGAGGGTGTGGGGCTGGGGCAGAGAGGAGCACCCAAGGTCCTTGAGGTTGTATGGGGCTCCCCTTGAATCCCAAGCTTGTGGGGCAGAGGTGGAGCTGGCTCACCACAGTTCCCGAAGCTGTCTGAGGTACAGCTCAGCTCCAATGGGGAGTTGGGGAGGGGGCGGGAGGGAGTGGACCCCAGGCTCATGAAGCTGTCTGGGGTTTTTCCTTGCTCCCAGGCTCGTGTGCTGGGGTGCAGCAGCTCACTGGAGCTCCCAATGCAGTCCCAGGTGCAGGTCAGCTCCAGTGGGGGGAGGGGGGAGGGGACTTAGCTCTTTCTCTGGCCTGATTGCTCTGCCTAAATTTTGAGTACTATATCGAACAGGAGTGGTGAAGGTGAACATCCTTGCCTTGCTCCTGATTTTAGAGCGAATGTTTTCAGAATGTTTTCTTCATTTAATATGGTGTTGGGAGTGGGTTTATCATAACTGGTTTGAAAAAAATTTTAATTCCATGTTTTCAGTACATAATGACTACATTCCTCCTGGGTAGCTGGTACATGTACAGAACACATCTTGATTCTTTTTAATCCCCTTTACTCCTCCCCCTCTCTCTATCTCTTGGTGCCCCTTCCCCTTGCAAAAGATCTAGCACTTTATTTTCTATTATGTGTCTACCTATACTTGAGTTTCTCATATAAGATAAACTATGTGATATTTGAGCTGATTTATTTTCTTTAACAGTCTCAAGATGCATCCATTTCCCTACAAATGACTCAAGTTTATCCTTCATAAATGGCTTTTATCAATTTGAAGCAAGGTCTTTTATACCTATTTCATCAGGGTTTTTATCACAAATTGATGTTTGATTAGGTCCAAGTTTCTTTCTGTGTCTATTAAGATTGTCATGTGATATTTGTCTTTGGTTCTGATGTTTAGCTGATGTATTACATTTATTGATTTAGGTATGTTGAACTATCCTTGCATCCCTGGAATAAAAACAACTCGGTCATGGAATATGATCTTTTTAATACTTTGTTGCACTGTGTTCATCAGTATTGTGTTGAGGATTTTTGTATCTCTTATTAAGGAAGCTGGCCTACAGGCTTTGTTTTTTAAGTCTTTGACTTGTTTTGGCTTCAGGGTAATTCTGGCTTCCAGGACGGAGTTTGTGGCTGCTCAGTTTTATGCTTGACTTTCTGCTGCATTGCCCTTTCCTTTTTTTTTTTTTAATATTATTGATGTGCAGGAATTCTTAATTATATTCTGAATCAGAGTTCATGGTTAACTTTTCCCTTGCTTTGTTACTATTCCTAAGGGATTCTTTCTCTTGCTGGGAGTAATTATTTTTAAATATGATTTAATTTACCGATCTTTTCCTTCATAGTGGTATTTTTATAATTTTTTTTGCCCAGTCTAAGATCATTTTATGTTCTAGAAACCTTTTCACATGTAATCTCTAATCTATCTGAAAGTGATTTTTACATATGATATAAAGTGGGACTATCACTGTCCTTTTTAGATATCACTGTATTTAAAGGGCCAGTTGACTTGGCCCTTTATATTAAAGTGACCATTGTTTTTCAGTGTCAGCTTTATTATAAATCACACATCACGTGTGTATTTCTGGCTTAGAAGATGCTCCGTTGGTTGTTTTGTATATATTTGGTTCTAGGAACATGAACTATAATGAGACAGTTTCTTCTCTTAAGGTGCTTAGAAGCTAATGGAGGAATGAGCTAAATAAATGGCTAATTTCAATATAACATACAGTTGAAAAAAATTGTGTGTAAAATGTTAAGAGTTAAACGTCATTTCTCTACTAAAGCAAGTCTTAAAATGAAGTAGGAAGACTGTTCTCATAGTTGATATACTTTTCATTTAATTACTCAACTTGTCCATAAACAAGACACATATAGGTAGTTTTGCCTGTTTGGGAAACTTCTACCTGGCCCACGCTGCTAAGGGTTTACAATTAGCAGGGCTTAGCGGGAATCCCGGCTGGACAGTAGGTGGCAATGTTGGGCAAAAGACTAAGGCTTTGGGGCTCTCTGGCCAATTCTCAGGATTGAGTTGTGGGTCGAATTCCAGTGTGAGGTGAATAAAGACTAGCCCCAGAAACAAGGGGAAGGAAGGAAATAGGCTGAGGGAAGAGGAGGGCCCGGATGAGAACAACTACCCTTTATTAGCACAGTGGGTACTTAGCTCTATGCAAAGCACCTAACACAGCTCCTTCCCCCTCCCATTTTTTTTCCAAGTAAACAAAAACTGTTGGAATGTGTCCACACCAGGATTACGTCACAGTCAGTCTTTATAATTCATGCTATCAATCCCCAGATGACAACCGTCTGGCTGGAATTGCCTGTTGTTGCAGCTTGGTACAGTGGGTGCCCACCCTACAGGCATGTTGCCTTCGGCCTGGCTGAGCTTCCCTGACACCCATTCCCTCTCCAGGTCTGCCCAGTGCTGGAGTCAGCTTGGATTGAGACCAAGCTGTCTGCATCCCTGGTCCCATCTGCCAAGGCTGTGGGCAGAACATCTCTGCATTTTTTTTTTTTTTTTTTTATCTGACAGACATTTTGCCATGGCGCATTTCTCTCCAAGTATTCATCCTATTTTATTTACCCTATAATCTTCCTTCACTGCACCGACTGTAGTGTGTAACTGGTGATTACCTGATTCTTCTCTGTCTCATGGAGCCATAAGCTCCTTGAAGCTTCAAGAAGGCAGAAGCTGAGCATGTTTCCTCACTGTTGCATCCCGTAGCTTAGCACAGAGCCTAACATCCTTTGGTATTAGATGACTAAATATGTGATTCCTTTCTTCAATTAACTGATTTTTAGTTCTTGGTTGTCAGGTAGCATGTGGAGCAAAATCCTGCTACCTTATATTGCAAAAGGCAAGAAGCTAAATATTCTCTGTAAACTTAAATCTCATTCAGGGGCAAATTAAGCTTTTGTGGTTCTGAAGAAATTTAAGAAATTGGCCTTATGCAAAAGAATGTAAGCTATAAATGGAAATCATTATAGAGGCATGTATTTATAGTGATAAAAAGTACAACTAATTAAAATATTAAAAGATGATAAAAACCATACATGGCATTAGGTCCAGAAAAATATTTAACTGGTCACCCAATGCATGTCTATAATTTTTTTCCTACATATTTTAGCTGCATGAAACGTATCACCTTTTATATAACAATTTTATAGTATCACCTTTTATATAACAATTTTATAGTATCACCTTTTATATAACAATTTTATAACTTCTGTGGCCAGATTATAAATTTAGTCATTCCACTGATATAGTTATTAAGCTTTTTTCTTCTGTCTAAAGTTGTTCGGATTCTTATATAATTTTCTTGTTATATTATATAATAACTGCAATCTCTTAAAAAACTATTGAGTGCCACCAGCAGGAGAGGCATTTGCATACTTTACTTTTGTTCTGTATCATTCTGTGTGCAGGTGACAGCATGCTTGATGATGAGTTTTCAAGCTGCAGGGAAAGTGTAGACATGTTCTTAGAGCCTAAGTTTTACTTGTTATTACAAATGTAGAATGTATGTCGAAACATTTTTGTATTATGACCAACACAGAGCATCAGAGGATAAAATATAAGATACATATTAATTTTAAAACTCAAGCAGTGGACTTCAAAGGCTATAATTTTGACCTAATAACATGACATTTTGAAATGTAAGCCAGGCATCCTGGCTTTCATTATAGTTCCTCAGGTGGGTTTTAGATATTTAAGTCCATGATTTTGTTCTTTTTCTTCATTATATAACTGAAATTCAGAGCATACTTTTTGTTGAAGTAAACTACACAGAAAATTGCACATATGGTAAATATATGGCTTGCTGAATTTTCACAAAGTGAACTCACCTGTACATTCCAAACCCAGATCAAGAAATAGGATATTGCCACCACCCCAGACCAAACTCTTCACATTCCTTTTAGATTCTATTTCGATGCTGCCAAAATAACCACTGCCCTAACTTCCAATAGTACAGGTTAGTGTTGTGTGTTTTTGAACTTTGTCTAAGTGAAACCAAATGGCAAGCACTTGTTTGGATCTGGCTTATTTTTCCTAATATTAATGTTTGAATGATTAATCTATATTTTTGTAGAACAATTGGAAATTCTTTTTCTCATTGCTATTCCATTGAGGGAATAGACCACTGTGTACTTATTCCACTGTTGATAGACATCTTGGTAGTCTTCAGGTTCTGACTACTATAAATAATACTTTTATGAGCATTTTGCTACGTGTCTTTTCGTGAATGCCTTGGTGCCATTCTGGTGAATTTGCCTGTGGCAGGAGAGGTGGTGAACTTATGGCGTGTGTGCAGCAGCAGGCCGTTTGTCATTACTGAAAGCTCTAAAATGTCCACCATCACTGATGTAGGGGTTTAGTGGTTGAATTATGAAGTTTGTATATGCCCATCTCTAGTTAGATATGACTAAACAGTTCCTAAAGTTGCAGTTTACACTCTCACCAACCGTATGTGAGAGTTATGATCTCCATTTTTGCTGATCTTTGGTGTTTTTATGTCCAATTTTATACTTGCCAGTGTCTGTTTAGTGGCATTTCATTGTAGTTCTAGTTTGCATTGCAATTCCTTTTTCTTAAATTATTAACATTTTAGAAAAGATTCTGCTTTACAACTTGGCTTAGATACTGCATACATTTTTAGAATTATTGTCAGATTTGGGAAGACATATGTCAATTTTTTATGTATGGTTTTATAATTTTAGGATATTTCTCATGCCTAATATTCTGGTTGACTAGACTATGATATGTCTTGCAATGGAATACCATGCAAATATATTAATGTAAAAAAGACAATAAACTAATATGGAGTGATTTTCTATAACATAACTACATTAAATTTAAAAAACAGCTTCTCCCAGGAGGCTGAGGCAGGAAGGTTGCCGAGAATTTGAGGCCAACCTGGTTACCTAGTAGGTTAAGGGCCAGCCTGAACTGCATAGCTAGACCTTCCCTCAAAAAACCGAAAAAGGGGCAACTTCAAAGAGCACAGGGATATCATTTGCAGATATGCAGATGTGTGTATGTGTTTTCTTTGTGTGTGTATAATTAGCAGAAGAATAAATGAGAAGCAGAAGAGTAAAATAGAAACAGAAAAATTAATGAGATAAAATATAATGTAATGTCAGTGGGAATAAAGTTGAAGGAATAAGTATGGAAGTTAAACTTAAAGCTATCAAGGTATGATTTGACCTGTTAAGCTATAGTTGTGTTTCGCATATTTGAAACAAAATTTTCAAGGATGGAAAAAACCTTTCAATACAAAGAAGCAGTTTAATTTTTTTCACATTACTAACAAATCACAAAGAACAATAATTCATTTAACTGTGCAAATATGTCTTCCCTACTCTCTATATTTATTGTATACTTTCTTTTTTTTTATTGTATACTTTCTAAAGACAGAAAGACCAATGGCATATTAAACTTTATTTAATAGTCATCTTGATACTGTTTTGTGTCTATGCTAATATTGAGCAATTGAGAAAAAAATGCTGTTGGAAACCAGAGTTCTCATTTTGGAAGAAAAAACATAAATGTAGAAGGCTAAAATTGTCATGTTGGATTTGATGATCTATTATAAAGTTCTACAAATAATTACTGCAAAGAGGGGCAGAGCAGACTAAGCCTCTGCTTCTCCCTTATATTGTATGCAGTTACCCACCATCTCTGTGCCTGCCTCTTGCAAAGGCTCAGGATGCTCACAAAGTAAGGACCCTGGTCCCCTGCTGAATCACTTGAAAACTTCTAAATTTTTCAAATTGACACAACAAACCACATCCTAGAGCTGTAATGGCATGTCCTCTACACCCTAGGATGTAGAACTGCTGAGTTACTTAGTTAAGCTTTTAGATTTCTCAAGTTGACACAATGTATCAAACATTACAATCCCTCCCTTGTCAATTTGACAACCATACACATTTCTTTAAACCAATTTCCCAATACAAAGACATGTTTAATCTTGTCATTTCACAACTTGAGCATTATAACACAGGCTTAACAATCCTTAAGAACCAGTGTTAAGTCTATCAACATTATATTCATTAGAACCATAACATTCTTTATCTGGGCCTCCACAAAGACTCATGTACATCTCCTTAAGAAAAAGGCATTTATTCTCTAAGAGTTGCCAAAGTCCTAACAGTTTCAGCATTACTGAAAAGTCTTAAGTCCCATGTCTTCTCCAAGATGTAAGTCAAACTCTTAGCTACAAGCCCCTGTACAAATGAAAAGTTAGTTAAACACTTCGAACATTCAATGGCACAAGATAAACATTTTCATTTCAAAAGTTACAAACAAGGGAACACAAAAGTTTGGGAGCAAAGTAAGTCCAAAATCCAGCAGGGCAAACATTAAGTCTTGTAGTTCCCTGTGTAGCATTTGAGGCAATCTGTGGCAAATTGTGAGCTCCAAAGGGCTTGGATGGCTCTGCCTCTGCAGCACTTCTGGAGGTTATAGCTCTCACTGCTCCTCTCGTAGGCTGGCTTTGCTCCCTTCTTGCAGATTTTCTAAGATGATCCACTTTTCTGGATTTTCTAAACTTCTGGAGTCTCCACTGCATCTTTGGCTTCACCCTCACAACTTCACAGATGGCCCTCTCAGGGTCATACTGCCTAGCCTCCCAGGCCTCCTGAAATTGGGGTGGAAGCTTTCTTAACCCCACATCTCTTGCATTCTGCATGTGCCTAGAACCAGTGCCATGTGGATGATGCCAAGTCAGCTACCACCTGGAACAGGAGCCAAGCTTTGCTCTTTCTTGGCTGTAGGAGTCAAGTGCCTGGATCACTGCACAGTCTGAATCCAATTCTGAGGAATAATTTTTCTATGCTGCCACAATTCTAGAACATGGTATGGTTGTTGCCAATCTGCAACATGGGGCTTTGCATCTTTCTCTTCAAAGCAAAGTCTTCACTTTTGTAATTTTGAGGCTGAAAAAGGGAGAGACTTGCTGCTTCTTGTGATGGTCTCAGGGCATCTTTTCTGTTCTCCTGTTTCTTCTCAGCAATCGAGATCTCCTTAGCTCGTCTTTGTAGTTCACAGTTTTACTAGAGCTTCCTTTCTGGGCAAATTCACAATGTTTTAAATCATCCTGGTCTTTATTCTCAATATAAATCTGACTAAAAGACTCCAACAATAGTCATGCCACTGCCTCAACATTAGGCTGCCTTGAAATTTCTTCTTCCAGATTCGTCCCCTGCCCTTAATCTCAGTCTCAGGAAAAGTCTCTGGACATGAACAAAATACAGACAAACTTTCTGCCAAGCCATAACACACATTGTCTGGAGTCCAGCAGCCAATGCAGTCCTTCTTCCCAGAAGAAACCTCCTGAACCTGGTCTTTACCAGGAGGATTTCTGTCAGCCTCCTGGTCTTCTAAGCTCTGACCAGAATCTGCTGTATAGAACAGCTTAAGGTATTCCAGTGCTCCTTTTTTAGGTAATATCTCCAAACCTTTCCAAACTCTTCTCATAAGCCATTCCCAAAGGCTCTTGAATCACACAGTCAGGTATAGTCACAGAAAACAACCTTACTTTCCTAGTACCAAATTATGTCTTCATTATGTTTCTCTTGTCACTGAGACAAAATACCTGATGCCCAAAATTAAGGAAGGGAAGGTTTATTTAGCTCACAGTTTGTGGAGGTTTTAGTCCATAATCAGCTGGCTCCAAGACAGGCTGGCATGGCAGAGGGGCAACAGTTCAAGGTGTCAGAAGACAGCAAAAACAAGAGCAAAAGGGTGGGGAGAGCAAGCCTCTTTCCTTCCTTATATTGTATTCAGGCTACTTGCCTTCAGGTGGATGTAGCATTTCTGTGCCTCCCTCTTGCACAGGCTCAGGATGTTCACACAATAAGGGCCAGGGCCCCTGCTGAATCACTTAAATTTCTAAACTTCTCAAATTGACACAATGAACAACATCCTAGAGCAGTAAGGGCTTGTCCTCTGTACCCTAGGATGCTGCTGAGTTACTTGTTAAGCTTCCAGACTTCTCAAATTGACACACTATATCAACCATACGTTGGTTGTTACAGAAATTAACTTGAAGGACTTCCCACTGGTCAAATTTGGAACAATAAAGAGCATCAAAAAGGAAATTAATGATATCTTTCCAATAGAGAGAACTAGCAGACTCTATTGTAATTAAGTGATCACACTTAGCATCACAACTATGAGACATGTTCACATCATGTGCCACCTGATGATATGCAATGGGAAATATACAGAATTATCTACGTGTTCTTCTTGCTAAATTGTTCAGTATGAATACAGGCAGGAACAATCAATCAGACAAACTCAAATTGTGACCAATTCTATAAGACTGGGCTTTCCACTGCAATGTAATGAAAGATAATAAATAAGTGGGTGTTTGTTTTAGGATAAAGAAACTAAAGAGATAGATCAGCTAAAGGCAATTCATGATTCTTCATTGAATCCTACATGATTTGAAGGAAAAAAAAACTAGCTAAGAAGCTAAGATCATACACAGCCAATGGGGGAAATTTAAACATGGACTGTGTAATGTGAAGTTTAACTTTTCAGGTATAATGGTATTGGCTTAGGGAGAAGTCTGACCTTCCTAGGGAAGTGTCCTGATAGCTCTCACTTACATTTAAATGGGTTAACAAGAATAAATTATATACAGATAAAATGAAAAAAACAAATATGAAAAACATTTTAAGGATTTGTTGCACTATCTAAAAATCTGTAGGTTTGAAATCTCTGAAATGGGGAATTGGAGAAAATGATTTCAGGGCACTTCAAGCATTTGTAAGTAATACCTAACACATCTATCTCCTACATTAAGGATATTGGTTTAGCAGTTTGATATTCATGGTTCCCCAGTAGGAAATCTGTTAATATAATTCACAGAATCAACTCAAAAGAAGAATGAAGAAAAGGCATTTGTTAAAAGTATGAAATCCTTTCCAGTTTTAAAATCCTTTTAAATGAAGTAGGAGTATACGAATATTTTCTTTACAGGACAGCTATATATATTTCATTCTAAATGCCAGTATTATGATTTAAGGGAGCAACACAGATGAATTCTCAATGACAAAGTCAAGAAAATAATTTCTGCTGTCACTATTCATGTTTACAATTGAGTGGTAGTAGCTAAAACAGATAAGAGAAAAAGGATTTGGAAAGGAAGAGATAAATGTTTCATTGTATGGAAATGGTATAACTATTTAGCTAGAAAACCTAAGAGAATTAACTGACAAATCATTACTCATAATTATTACATGATATGTCTATGGAAAAAATTAAGAGAATTGTACATCCAAGACTATGGAAAATGAGATATTTGCAAGTCTTCTCCCTCCTTATTTTAAAATAACTATATCCCATGAGCCCAGCAATGCATCAGTCATAGCCAGGAGGCAGATAGTTTCCATAACCTACTTCCTTCCTACAAGAAGAATACCACACTACAAGGTGGAGTGAATTGTGGAAGCAAAAAAGTTCAGGCTTTATAACAGGCTAAAAACAGTAAGACTTTCTACATCCATCCATCTATCCATCCATCCATCAATAAATAGGGTTGTGGATTCAGCTTGGTGCAAAGGCCCTGGGTTCAATCTCCAGTGCCACAGTAAAACAAAAGTTCGCAGGTAAATGCAATTCCAATAAGAATGGTACAGGTACAACTGCTACAACATGGAGGAACACCTTATGAATTGAATTTCTATCTTACCACATTTTAAAAAGTTAATTTCAAATCAGTTAGAGACTTAAAGATGATTTGGGGAAATTATACATGAAGATAATTTTTCCCACAAAGGTAAACAGTAAATAAAACAAAGTAAACTCTATTCTGATAGATGTTCCATGTTTGCAACATAGCTGACAAAGGATTAGATCCTAGAAAAACCTTCCTCCAAGTCAGTGAAAAAAATTAAAGCCAATGGAAAAACAACAATATATAGACAGTGGATATTTTGCAGAAGAGAGAACTTACTAGAAAGTTAAATCATAAAAACGCATTCTTTGGTAAACAAGGAAATAAAAGTAAAAGTACCATTCTACATTTACAGGATTGAGAATAATTAATGGATGATAATGGATAGATTATGGGTAAATGGAAACACATTTCTGAGGAAAGTGCAAATTAATATACTAATTTTGAGAAATAATTTGGTGTTACCATGAAAGTGTGAAAATTTGTGTACATCTTGACCAACAGATTCTTTGCTAAGTGTTGAGCCCTAAGGATCTCTTGAGAGTGGCTACTAGTGGGGCAAGGATGTTCCTAGCTACACTATCTGCGCATGTCCACCATCAGGAGAATGGCTGAATGAGTTATGGTATCTTCATATGGTAGACTCTAATACAGATGCTTCTTGACTTACAACACAATCCAGGTAATCCCACAACAAGTTAAAGTGTGTTTAAGTCTGTCTATCTATCTATCTATCTATCTATCTATCTATCTATCTATCTATCTACCAAATATTACAGCTACATGGCACAGCACACTGTAGAGAATTGGTTGTTTTTGCTCTAGCTCAGAAAAATACAAAGATGTAAAATTTAAGGTAGGATTTCCCCTTAGTATCACTTTCACACCTTCAAAAAGTTGAAAAATCATTAAGTAGAACCATTGTTAAATCAGGGACTGTTTTGTTCAGCAGTGGCAAAATGTGAACCACAGCTACTTACAAATTAATATATCTCAGTAGCATAATGTTTAATGAAACAGTAAGTCTCAGAAAATAATAGTTTAGTGCCATTGTCACAATATATTATCAGTGTTTCAGCAAAAACAACTATGTAGGAGTTCATAATACAATGTTAAATCACTTTTAGAGTTACAGAGATAATTAACACTATTAGTGGGCCCAACTATAGGCAGAGCCACTGGTGTAATATTTTGCTACCTGTTTATTGATTTCTTGGGTATGTGTTCTGGATGTTCTCGCTATCAAATTTCATGATAATGCTGAAGAAAACATTCCTAATAAGAAATAGCTTTCATACATATAAACAGTCATCACTTAGCAGATATGATATAGGAAGAGAACTTCCTAAATAAAATGCTAGGAATATATCTCACAGCAAATGTGCAGAATCCATGCAAAGACAACCTTGAAAGGTTAATGAGAACTGTGAAAGGAGACTTGAGCAAATGAGAAGGACTAATTGTTAGGACAATTTACTTCTGCTTACCCCTGGACCTGTAAACTACATTTTATAAAAATTTTAGTGTTTATAAAATTTGAGAAACTGAGAATTCTTAGTAAGTCTTGATTTTCAGGAAAAAAATGAAAAATAATACCAGGTAAAAAGCTAATATAAACTACAAATAAGCACATAAATTAAAATATTAAAAAGCTAACAAATTCCATGAGTATCACCAACTTCAAAAATTAAGACAAGTGATATTTTTATTAATCAACTGCTTGATACACCTCTGTTACGTCCCCTCCTACATTCTTTGACAACATACTTTCATAGTATTTTCTATAGGGAAAGTTGGAAGATAATTTAGTCTTGATTTTTTTTGTGTGTTGTGTTGTGTATATTTTAGAAGAGGTTCAGTTTTCCAATTCATTATTGGTGATATCATGTATAATTTTGGCTGAAATTGTCATCAATTTGCCTTTCTGTATGAACAGCAAGACTATATTATTTCAAGCTCTCTTAGTCTGGGGCAATTGTAAGAACAGCATTCATTAAATTGAGGCTACTTGTTTGTCACTGATGGTTTGTCACTGATGTCTCCATTATAGTGGCAATTATGAGTTTTATTTTATGTAATCTGTTTTATGAAAACTTAGCGAAGTTTGATACCTTTCCTAGGTGCTCATATAACAAAACCTATGAGCCTGTTTATTCTATTTGAAATTCACCTTTTTCCCTCAAGTGGTAGCTTTTGGTTAGGTCTGAAAAGTTTTCTTATAGCTTGTCCGTTGATGTGAGGGTAATTTCTATTGCTTTCTTTGTTCACTTTTACTCATTTTTATAGCTAGCCCAATAATTCTTTAATGAATAAATGGAAACCTTTTATGTATCTAAATCAGAAATCTGAAATTTAAAATTTTATTTTACTGAGCTACTCTGAAATTGTTCTTCTAAACTGCAGTTTAAACGGCACATACCATAAAGTCCATTCTTTAAAAATGTGAGCAATACAACAACTCTGCAGCATATCCAAATCATCACGACTATCTAATTTCAGAACAGTTTCATCACCTCCAAAAGAAGTTCTGTACCTACTAGGAGCTCCTTGCAACCTCTGACCTATTCTCTTTCTTTGTGGATTTGCTGATTTTGGACATGCCATATGAATAGTATTGTGTGATATGTGGTCTTTATTTGACCTTGTTTAAAATTTTGAATCTGGTTGTACCCAAGCTTTCCTTTTAAACCACGAAAGTTTATTATAGAACCTTTAAAATGTTGCCTTCTTAGCCTATAGATCTTGATGCTTTATAATGGGCAAACCCTCTCACTGTCACAGACTCTTCAGAGGAAATCCAAGTTGATGTGAGTGTTTAAAACACTACATCTAACATAAGAGAGAAATTCAAGAAGAATGCGTAACTCTTGTTGACTACAAAGTTAGTAACCTCAGAGAACAGGGATAGCATAGCTAACTAAGTGATTAGCTGAGCTTCATCCAGAATATATTTTAAGAACTTAATAATATAATATTTTTGAAGACTAATGGCAAATTCATTTACCTCTTCTAGCAGTCATGTTGTTGTATTATTGATTACAAATTGCACTAACAGGTTACAATCACCCAAAATTTATTTTATTGAATAAAAGCCAAAGTCATATTTGAGTTATTTTTGTGAATGATCTAATTTCAGATGGGTTTTGACAAAGTTAAAACTTATTTTTCTGTGTAGCAGATGTGTTTTCTATCTTAGAGTAATACATAATAATGGCATACAGAGAGCAATTTGCTGTTGTAGAATTTGCAGTAGTATTATTTGGCGCTTCATTATTGATTTTTTCATTTAAATGTATATATTTCCCTTTATTTTGGTTAATTCTCCATGAGCTGTTTTGGGTAAATAAATTATATTTGTCTTTTTAAAATTGATAGTTTTCCAGGCAGTCATAAAAATTGATCAAATCAAATATTTAATGTATTCCCTGAAATTAATCTCACTCCTCACTTTCCTTACTCTCTCTTTTCTTTCCTTATTTTCTCCTTCCTTCCTTCCTTCCTGCCTTCCTTCTTTCTTTCTTTCTTTCTTTCTTTCTTTCTTTCTTTCTTTCTTTCTTTCTTTCTTTCTTTCTTTCTTTCTTTCTTTCTTTCTTTCCCTGCCTTCCTGCCTTCCTGCCTTCCTGCCTTCCTGCCTTCCTGCCTCTTGCTCTCTCAATCTCTCTCAATCTTTCTTTTCTGTCCCCTCCTCTCCTCCCTCCATCTTTCCTTCCCTCTCTTCCTAAACTGCACTGGGGACTGCACCCAGGGACTTTATACTGAGCTACATCTTTAGCCCTTTTTTAATTTTTAATTTTTGGAGACAAGCTTCCACTAGCTTGCTGAGTTTGGGCTTAAACTTTTGATCCTCTTGCTTTGGCTTCCCGACAGCCAGGATTAAAGGTGTGCATACCATCCCTGAATCCACTGTGATCTTTTATACTTAACAATTTAAGATGTACTGCTACTCCTTATACTATGTAAACATAGTACTTGAGGTGTGAGCAAAATATATATAGTGAATGTTTAAATTAAAAAATTATTATAGTAAAAGACACATTGCTGTTAATCTCCTCAAAACACACCCATCTCACTTTGAACACACATATTCCATCATTCTTGTCAGGTTTTGAAGCAGTTTTGGAAGTCTTCTTTCATAAATACCTTTTTTATTTTAAAGAGAAAAACAACGCAGTTTCAAAACAAGATAATAGGGGGATAACAATGGTAATACATTGCGTGTTGGTATCTTTAAATTCGTTATTCAGAGTACAAGATATAGGCATTTAACTGTCCAAAAAATATTAGCACAAATCTTTCTTTTCAATGAACTGAGAAATTAGTAGCATAACTATCATATCTTGTGTGTGTGTGTGTGTGTGTGTGTGTGTGTGTGTGTGTATTGCCTTTCCCTTCATTTTTTTCTTCTTTCCTCCATCCCAGTTTCTCTTTCCTTTTCAACAGTTTCCTCCCATTTTATAACATCTATTGTACATTTTGGATCTTACTCTTTCAGCTTCTCATACTAGGAAGACAACACAATGTGTGCACCTGTGTATCTGTCTTTTTTCAATTCTGAGTATAGTCTCAAATTGCATCCATTTACCTATAAAAGTCTCCATTTTATCCTTCTTTGTGGCTGAGTAGTACTCCATTATATAAAAAGACCACGTGCTTTTTATCCATTCCTTGGTTGATAGACATTTGGGTTGTTTCCAGGATCTAGCTATTACAAATCGTGCTGCTATAAATATGGGTGCACATATATAGCTGTGGTACAATGTTCTTTAATTCTTCTGGGAAGACATTCAGAAGGGGAATAGCTGGGTCAAATGGGACCTCCAATCCTAATTTTTTGAGGAATTTCCCCACTGATTTGCACAGTGGTTGCACCAGTCTACACTCCCACCAACAGTGGAGAAGGGTTCCTTTTTTCCCACAGCCCCTCCAGCATTTGTTATTGGTTAACTTATTGACAGGAGCCATTTTTTCTGGGGTGAGATGGGATTTCAGAGTTTTTTTTTTTTTTTTTAATTTTAGAAACATAAAAGTACAAAAACCTATTGACAAACAGACACTCATTATCATAGAAAATAGTACAATCACAACTAATCTATAGACAAGGTGATATGGTCTCAACAGTTGTTGTTGCTTTATCCATTGATATCTTCGAATTGTAGATGTATGGACCCATATACAGACATGCAAATTTAGTCAGACAGTTGATCCTCTCAACAACAGGAAAAAAAAAAACAAAACAAAACACAAGAACCAAAAATCCAAAGACAAGAAAGAAAACAGGCATACATCAACAACAGCAACAACATCAACAACAACAACAACAGAAAAAAAACACCGCTTGTTGCTGCTTTACATATTGATATCTTCGAAGTGTGTGTTCAGGATAACACGTACAGATATACACGATTAATCTAATATCCTGTCATCGATTATTGCTTAGCACTAAGTGATATAATACAATAGTAGAACCATGTTAGCCCTCCTGCATATATGTATATTCATATATATTCCTATATACATACATACATTTTTGTCTTTTTCTTTTCTCCTTTCCTTCGTCCCATCTGTTCTTTGTTTTTGAACAGATTTCCTTCATGACTCTTAGTTTATATTCCCACCCACGGGTTCTTACACCAGTGATATAATATGTTGCCTGCACATGTATCGCTGATTTATTTCACTTATGAGTATGGACTCCAGTTTTGTCCACTTGCCTACAAAGTTCCCAAAACTGTCTTTCTTTATAGCTGAATAATATTCCATTATATAAAAATGTCACAATTTTTTAATCCAGTCTTCTGTGGATGGGCACTTGGGTTGCTTCCACATTTTAGCTATTACAAATTG
>PVLD010014480.1:0-52191 GCA_004027595.1 Dinomys branickii | reverse complement strand
AAAAAAAAAAAAAAAAAAACAAGTGAAAGAGGATTGAGTCAATCTTTCCCACTCTTTGCCTGGACATATGCTAGAGGAGGTTAGCTGACACATAACGATGAAGCCTAAGTTACAAATAGAAGGGAAACAGGCATGAACCAATAAACAAGTTTATTTAGAATTGGTCTCTCTAGGTAAAAAGTCCTTAAGTTTGGAGTAAATGCACCAGAAAAATCTATCACCTGGCTTCACTGAAGGTTAGAGAGAAAGATCTGTGATCTCACTTTCAGCAAATTCTATGATCTCCAGTTTAACTAATTCCATTTCCAAGCAGATATTGCACATACTTGGAAGAGAGAGGTTCTATATTTCTCTCAGTAGCTTTCCATTTGCTCCTCCTGGAACCCTCAGTCCAGCACAACCATTGCTCCTCACACCTCATGTTAAAGTTTCCATCTAGAATGTTCTTGCCTCCAGTTCTCGGTTTACTTCTATTATGCTATTATTCATATGTCTATTATAGACCATCACTGGTAATTTGAAACTTGATTTTCCTATTTGTTTCTCTTCTTAACAAACCAATTTTGTAGATTTTTGTGCACTTATAGCCCAGGAACCTCTCCTGGCCCTAGTTTTAATCCCCTGTAACCCACAGGCCAGAGTAAGGCATTTTTAGACTCTCTTACGCCTGATAATTGGTGGGCTGGTTGATCAGTTGATGGAAGGACATCCCATACACAGCCTCAGCACCTGTTTCCCATGATTCCAAAGTGGCAGCCCTGCCCCTCCTATCCATCATTTAAATTTAAGTATGAATGTAGCAGTACCAGAAACACAAGTAGATCTCCCCAGCATCGACCCATCACATTGGCACCTCTGTAGCGAGGCATTTGCTTTATAGCAACTTATGACTCTCATCAGGATGCACCAGAGAAAGGCTCTCGTCAGATTCCTCCCAGCAAGAACCATGGGAGGCTGAGAATGACTCTGCTGTGATGAGACTTGGAGCTCACAGAGGAATAAGAGGGAAAATATGATGATGGAAGGTGAGAAGAGTGAGACACGGTGCCACTGTGCAAGAAAGAAACATGAGTCCTACATGGCAGTGGCAGCTTGCAGTGCTGCTAAAAATGTCCCTTGTGAAATCAAAGCACCTGAGGAAAAGGAGGGTCACAGTTTGAATGCTAGGAAAATGGGGACCAGAAACAATTACAATGCAGTCATTAGGAATTTAAGCATGGACACCAGAAAACCCACAGGCTAGAACATGCATAACTGTCAGTCATCTCAAGTGAAATCTGCTTTAAAATAACTAGAGTATGATAAAGTCAGGGTGAGAGAAGCAAATTGCCCAGAGCTGTATATCAGCACCCTCGGGTTCTCTGAAAAAAATCTGTGCTTTTCATTGATGAAACATAAACACAATATTTCATTAGTAATGCCTCCAAAGCATGTGTGGGAAAAGAATACAGGCTGTTAATTCTAACAGATACTGTCCTTTATGTGATTCATAGCAAGTCAACAGGGACACTCACTCACTCATTGTAAAGTAGGTTACACATTCATGCTGCCAGTTTCAACAACATGAAAGTCCTTATAAATATTAACCCTCATACCAACCTTGTTATCATTCCTACTTTACAAATGAGGAAACCAAGGTATAAATTAATATCTTCCCTAAAGGCACTGTTTCCTAAGCTCTTCTAAGATGGAGCTGAATTTTCAACCCAGCCTGTCTACCTTCACAATCCAGGGTTTCAGTTGCTTTGCCCCACAATTCAGTCACTTCACCTTTAAGAGAGATTTTTAGCCGGGTAACATAGAGATGATCTCAGCATCAATAAAGGTTTTTTAAACCTTATTCTGTAATGCCCTCCACACACACAAATCACGTCCCTACAGGGGCTGGTTTCCTGGATTTTTCCAGCATGGAAAACCTTAATCAATTTTGTTATCCCAAACACAGAAGGAAAACCTGAAGAAAAATATTTTAGGGGTTTTGGAATGTCGTAAATGACCTACATCTGACATTCGCTTTGAAGCCACCCACCATAATCTCCTTTATTCTTACACCTGTTATCATGTTTCCTTTTAGTACTGGTGCCTATTAATTTTACAAAATACACTTATTTAATTTTATAAAATTCATATATTTTAATCATATCCATCCCCATATTGTCCTCTCTTACCTGCCCCCCCCATTCCTTTCCTCTTGTCTAATAATGGCCTTCCTTCTACTTTCATGTCATCCCTGTTAGAGTCCACCTACTAGGAACAACGTACAAAATTTGTCATTCTGATTCTGGCTTATTTTCCTCAGCATGCTGATATCCAGTTCTACCCACTGGCTGTAGATGACAAAATTGCATTCTTCCCAATGGCCACCATTGTGTGGATACACCACATTTCCTTCATCCATTCGTCTGTTGATGAGTAATGCAAGCTGATTCCATATCCTGGCTGTTGTGAATTGTTTCACAATATGCATACCTATGCAGTTATCTTTATAGATTATTGATTTTAATTCCTTAATGTATGCACAAAAAAATGGTACTCCTAGATCAAATGGTAGCTTTATTTTTAATTTTAAAAGCAAACCTCCATACTGATTTCCACAGTGGCTGTACTAATTCACATTCCCATCACTCTGTGAAAAGGTTCCCTTTTCTCTGTATCTTCACCAGCACTTACTGTTTTTTGTAATCTTGACGATCTCTCTTATGACTGGGGGAGATGGAATCTCGAAATAGTTTTGATTTGCATTTCCCTAATGTCTAACGAAATTGCACATTTTTATATACTTACCGGCTCTTTGTACTTCTTTTACAAAGCATCCTTTACATTCGTTTGCTTGTTTATTGAGTGAACTACAGTATTTTATTTTTTTGGGTATTAGGATTCTGGGATTATTTATATATTCTAGATATTAGTCTTCCATTGGAAAAGTAGCTGGTATACATGTTCTCCCATTCCAGGCCATCTCTTCGTTGTTTCCCTTGCTCTACAGAAACTTCTTAATTGGATGTAGTCCTACAATGTTGATTCTTGGTATTTCTTGTACTATTAAAGCCCTACTCAGAAAGTATTTGTCTGTGCCCATGGTTTCAAGTGTTTCCCATATGTTTTATCTCAGCAGTTTCAAAGTTTCAGATCGTATACCTACGTCTTTCATCCAGTTTGAATTGGTTGTTTTTGAGGGGAGAGAAAGAGAAATCTAGTTTCAACTTCCCACATATGGCTATTCAGTTTTCTCAGTACCATTTATTACAGAGATTGTCTTTAACAAATGTATGTTTTGGCTCTTTCATCTAGGATTAGATAGCTGTAGGTACCAGAAGGTTTGCTTCTGTGTCTTGCATCCTGTTTCATTGGTCTGTGTGTCTATTTTGTGCCAGTACCATACTGTTTTCATTACCATGGCTTTGTAGTACTGTGATGATCCAGCCTTGTGCTTTTTGCTTAAAATTGCTTTGGCTACACTTTTGTATTTCCGTGTGAATTTTAGGATTTTTTTTTCTAGTGCTACGAAGAACATCACTGGTATTTTGATGGGAATTGCACCAAGTCTGTAGGTCACTTTTGTTAAGATGACTACCATGACAACATTAATGCTGATGATCCACAAACACGTGTCTTTCAGTGTCTTCTTCCATTTTTTTCTCCAATGTTCTAAATTTTTCATTTTAAAGGTCTTTCACCTGGTTGGTTAGGTTGATCCCTAGGAACTTTTAAAAGCTATTGCTAATGGAACTGTAATTTTTAATGTTGATTTCATATCATGCTACCTTGCTGAATTTATCAACTCTTAAAGTCTTTTGGTGGCATTCTTAGGGTCTCTTAAGTATGGGAACATAATGTCTGCTAAATAATTGGACTTTTTTCCTTTCCTACTTGCACCCTTTTATTTATTTCTCTTCCCTAGTTGCTCCAGCTCAAATTTCAAGAACTATATTGAATAAGAATGATTAAAAAGAGCATATCTGCCTCATTCTTGATTTCAGAGAAAGTGCTTTGAGATTTTCTTTTTCAGAATGACACTTGTAATGGGTTTTTCCTTATGGTCTTCACTTTATCAAATTATGATCTTTCAATAGGTAGTTTCCTCTCTGCTTTTACCATAGAGTGTCAAAGGTTTGTTTTTTCAGTGTCAATTAAAATGATCATTAATTCTATGTATCTGGCATATCGTTTTATTGATTTGCATGTGTGAATCATCATTGCATCCTTGTAATAAAGCCAATTTGATCATGGCATGTGGTCTTTTAATGTGTTGTTTCCTTAATAATAATGATTTTTGTGTCTATATTGCTTAAGGATGTTGGTCTATAGTGTGTGCATGTGTATGTGCGTGTGTGTGTGTGTCTGTGTGTGTGTGTGCATGCGCGTGTGTATGGCTTTAGCCAGTCTGTTGTTGGCCCAGTAGAATGAGTTTGGAAGGATTCTTTCCCTTTCTATTCTGTAGAATTATTTGAAGAGCACTGATGTTAATTCTTCTTTGCAGTCTGCTAAAACTCAGCTTTTCCGAGCTGTTCTTTTTAGTAAATTTTTATTATTGCTTCAGTCTCATTGCTTGTCATTATCTGTTCAAATTTTTTATATGCTCTTGGTCCAATTTTGGTAGGTCATATTTGTGTAGAAATTTATTCATTTATTCTAGATTCTGCAATTTATCAGAATACAGGTCAGTGCCTGTTCTTTTAGACCATGATATCTTCCCAACTCTCTCTCTCTCTCTCTCTCTCTCTCTCTCTCTCTCTCTCTCTCTCTCTTTCTGTCTTTCTCCATCATTATTTCTGATAGAGATTCTCATTGCTAATGAAAGAACAAGTTGCTCCTTTCTCCTTGTTGAACATAAACCAACATAGACTTTATTCCTCACCTACACACCAAGGGATATCCTCTAAGCCCAGGCCTCCTCCCCTGGGCCCAGTTCCTAGACAGTCACCCTCCCTCAGCATCTCATAAAAGTAAAGATCATCCTGGCAGATACCCCACAAACTCAGCATCTGCTTGTTCATCTGCTCAGCATACAGTAGTAGCTGGAAATGTGAATATTTTCCAGAACCCTCAATTTCAAATGCTTTTCCACATCCACAAATTAAGGTTGAGAGAGAAAAAAATTTAGAGTTTATATCCAAATTTGGGTGTAAGTTTTATAAGGAGATGTTATGAAAATACCATTTCTATAGCTTCTAAAAATCAAGAGAAGAATCATCCCAGATTCCTGGAGTTTTAGGCAGACGATGCCTCCACTTCAGCTTGCTTCTTTTCTGGCCGTGCATACACCAAGAGCCTTCTTCACTGGTTCTTCACCAGCTCTCTTCTTCCTATCTGTCCTTCTTCCCTTCTTTGCTTCCATCTGCCCTCTCTCCTGTTCTTTTCTCACTCTCTTTCTTCTGGACCAGGAGCAGCTGGAGCAGACCCTCTCCTCCTTTCTCTCCCATGCCTCAGTGCATGCCGCCTCACTTTAAATGTTCTCACACTTGAATAACAGACACAAAGTCTGTTATTTACTCTGTTAAATATGAAATAGACTCTACTGGGTTGGAGGTAAAAATATGCTTTTGAAGGAGTCAGTAGAGGCTCATATTTATAGGACATTTATTGCTGATGCTTTATGGGGAAAATTAGTCTTTTATGCTTTAAGTAATGATTCCCCAGGCCCTCTTTTCACACCAGCATGCTCATAAATTCCTTGTTTTTACAGCAGGGCAAAAATATTCTAAAACATGCTCTTCTTCCCGCATCAGGATCTACTGGGAAAGATGGAGAGGCATCCTTGGACAAGCATAGGGTACTGGCCAGGGCCAGGGCACCAGCAGACCACTCACTTCCACTGGGCACTTCTTCTGGAAGCACACTGTAATTGAGGGAGCCTTTTTGGAGAACACACATTTCTTGGAAACACAGCTGGCTCCTCAAAGAAGAGAAAGCCCAGACATTGGGCAGAGAGAGCCTGCTCAGGCTCTCCTGAGGGTTTGCTGGATTTGAATGATGCTAACCAGATGTCATTTAAAAAGGCTCCAGTCATGCAAGGCATCTGGCTACAGTAAGCCAGAAATACCTGCTTCAAAACTCAAAGAGGTACTCAGGTAAATACAGCTACAGAATCTGTGACACCTGGGAAGTACTTTCGGAACCAAAGGACTCCTTGGTTCTATTCCCAGGGCCTGGATCCTTCCCACCTGGCTTTGCACTACTGCCTGAGCTGTCTCTGTTGCCTTACCCAGACTTCATCACTTATCGCTGCTCAGAACTGACTCAAGGATGTCATCACACGACAATAAAAATAGTACTGCTTTCTGCCTGCAAGAACGCCAATTCCTCTTTGAAATCCTGGAAATAGGATGCTGAAGCTGTGTGTATGGGATGTTCTTCAGTCAACTGATCAGCCAACCAGCCAACCAATTATTATATGTCACAGTGTCTGAAAGTGTCTCACACTGCCCTAGGGACTACAAGGGATTAAAACAAAGGCTAGGAGGGGCTTTCCTGGGCCACAAAAATGCAAACAATTACAACCATTTTACCATCACATTGGTGGAGAAACTGATTTATTTGACATCACTGAGATCTTAAAACTACATGAAGAGAAGCACACGGACTGTTGGCTGGTGTCTAAACTTAGAATTCTAATTCCTGGCTGGTTGATAGATTGGTTAATTGACTGACTGATTGATTATACTAATATTTATTGAGAAGTAACCATGTACTATGTACTCAGCAAAGTATTTAACTTATTTTGTTTCATTTACTCTTTCATACAATGTTATGAGCCAATTGTTATCCCAACTCACAGATGAGGAAACCGAGTGTCAAACAAATCCAGTAATTTATTTGAGGTATTGCTAATAAGGTCACTTGGCTTTGATTCTAAAGGGTAACATTTTAGCCACTTTATGACAACTTCTGTTAATTTCCCATTATCTTCCTCTTTTCATAAGCTTATGTAAGACAATAACACATATGTACACATCCTTGCATACACACAACACACAGAGGTCACAGACGCTGATTCCAATTTCAAAATGACACATTGCCTTTTTAAACTTGCATTCTCTGGAAATTCCTCAGCAAACTAAGTCTAGAGGTCCAGTTCAACCCAGGTATTTCCCTTCTGGGTATTTTCCCAGAAGATCTGAAAACATCATGTCACAGCGATATATGTGCACCCATGTTCATAGCAGCACAATATGCAATTGCTAAATTGTGGAAGCAACCCAAATGTCCATCCACTGAGGATTAGATAAAAAAAACTATGGTACTTTTATATAATGGAGTATTATTCAGCTATAAAGAAAGACAAACTCGAGGCTTTTATAGGTAAATGGTCACAACTAGAGACTATACTCATAAGTGAAATAAACAAGACCTCCATGGGTAAGCAACATATTGTCTCACTAGTATAAGAACCTGAAAGAGTGAATAAAAACTAGGAGGTATGATAGACATTGTGAAATGAAAGGAAAATGCTCAAAAGTAAGGGGCAACTGGGGTATGGGAAAGGAGAAGAGAAAGAAGGGGAAATCATGTATGTATGTATATACAGGATAGCTAACAGTTGTACTCCTGTCTTCTATTGCTTTACTGAAAGGAACAGTTAATGATTATAGGTTTGACCATTATTGCATGTCTCTAATTGTCTTCCTAAGAAACCACCTTGAAGACATCAATAGTAATACAATAACCATTGTTAATTTCCTAGCACTTTGGCTGTACCTCTGTATTATTTGTATTGTTCTTACACTATTTTTAAATGGATGTCTGTTTGTTAATATGTTTTCTTCCTTTATTCTTAAAATAAAATAAAAAAAATTAAAATTGCATTCTCACCCTTATCCTAGTCCCAGAGAGGCATAAAATTATTTTCTACTGGCTACTTCAACTCCAGATTCTATAAACACACTGACAGTGGAACATAAGTGGACCAATAACTTGTTCACCTGAATAAACTAAAAAATTATTATTCTTATAATTTCAGGACATTAATACTAAATCAAATACACAGAAATTTCCCTACCGTATTCTTTTGATCTTCATATTAGACCCAACACAGAAGATAAATCTGTCATGCAACCCTAGAAAAATGGACAGAAATAAAATTATTAGACCATCATTGAGTTTCAAAGGCACTTGATTGAATTAGGACCTTAAAAATAATTTGCACCTGGAATTCTGCCCCAGTATGCTCCAAGCCCAAAACATTTCCGAAGTGCTACTACTCAGTCCATCCCATTGTACTTCCTGATAGGCTTCTATCAGGCTATAGTCTAAAACTGAAATAAATATCATCCTCTGTCTTTTTTCACAGTGGTGTTTCTAAGCTCTCATCAGGAGGACTGAGATGGAAAGTCCTCATCACAGAATCAAGTATGCAGAAAATGTGAATATAAAGGTTGGTTGCCAGACCTTTTGAAGGTAATATGGTTGTTTAAAATATTCCTGTAGATTCTTTGACATTCCTTCCACCACTACCACCCTTCCCTACACTTGTGACAGCCTCAGTGGCTGGAATGCAGAGGGAGAAATGCTGCTTGGATTCTGAGGCGAGGTTAGAAAGGCGCATTCCCTGAAGATGGTTTGTTTGGGGACGGTCACGATGGGATCCTTCAGCTGCCATGGAAGCAGTCCAGCTACCCTGAGCTACAACAGGAAGAGAAAAGGACAAATGGCTGAGGAGACTGCCCTGCTCCAGATTCCAGAAGGGGGAGTCTTCCCCGTGCCTCATCCAGGCCCCAGATACGTGCAAGAGGCCTTCAGGATCACCTCAACCCTGGCCACATCTGGCTGCAGCATTTTAAGGGATCCTAAATAAGAACTGCCAATGGAACCTAGCTGACTCCCAGATTCATGAAAAAAAATTAGATTATTATTTGTAAGTGGTAGGTTTAGAAATATTTGTTATGAATAGGCACAAGTAATGGGTATGGCCCACCTGTGTCCTCTCAAAGTTAAAAAGGTTCAAAAACACTAAAAAAAAAAGTAAAACTTAATAAATAAACTTAATACGGTCATCTTTAGAAATGTCTTCTAATGGGAAAACACCTATCTGTAGTTGAGGATGAAAAAACAAATGAAAAAAAAATGAAATAAGGGTGAAAGTAACATTCATTTGGTAAGGCTAAAATAAATATTATCCTCTGCCCTGGATGGGAGAATCAGAGTAACTATTTCCCTGGACCCATCTCTGCCATTAATTAGCTGCATGAACTTGGACTAGATCATTTTCCTCTTTGGGCCTGGATCTCCTCACCTTCAAAATGATAGATTCTAACTTTATACCATCTAAAGTCAGACTAAAGTGTAAGCGACTGGCATTAGATCATTTCCCAGAAGGAGATCTTGACCAGAGAAAGAACTGGAAAGTTTGGAGCTCAAAGAAGTTAAGGGATCTGAGCGTCAGCTTTTCCCTCTGACAGTTGGGCTGTCCCTTTGGCCTCCTTAGACATTTGTTCTTTGACTTCTGGGCCAAGAGTCTCAAAATCTTACCTAGACAGCACTGAGAAGGACAAGTGACTTCCCAACCACCACTGCTTGTCTCATAGTTGACCCAGTACCCAAGCAAGAAGTTCCCTCTGCTCAGGAAAGAATTCACACTTTCCGGATCTTGGAGTCTTTGTCTCTACAACAGAGTAGTAAATTCCAGACTATCTTATGGTAAAGGATTGTGTTTAAATATAGTGAGAGAGTAAATATGAAAATGCTCTGAAAACTCTTAAGGGCTGTGTGATAATAAGACCAACTAGGATTTATTAAACCCTTACTATGACCCCCAGGTACTACATTAAGAAACTGAAATTAAATTGCTTATTTAATTCTGCCAACAACACTGTGAGGCAGAAATTACTACAGGGAAGGAAGTTGAAGGCCAGAGTGCTAAAGTAACCTGCCCAGGACCACAGCTGGTAACTGGAATTCATGTCTACCTTCATCGTTCTGCATAATAACTGTTTCAATAATGAATCTTTCAGGATTGGAGGGAAGGAGAAGGAGGGGGAGAGAGAGAGACTGAGGAACAGGAGTTGGGGGGAGCCCTTCATTTATTTCACCTGGTGCTTGTTTTAAACCTGGCTCACGTAGAGTTTGGGGGATTAACTACAGTGATTTTTCAATTCTGCAAACACGCTTGGACTATCTAGGGACCTTTAAAAGATCCTGACACCTGGGTTCCTCCCTATAGGTTCTGATTTAATTGGTTGAGGGTATAATCTGGGCATCAGGCTTTATAAAATCTCCCAGTTGGCCCCAGTGTGTAGCCAGAGTACTAAGCCATCGTCCAACACTGGCAAAGCCCACAAAGAAAGAAGCTAGCAGCATGCTCAGACCTTGGCTCTGAATGTTCCTTTCCCATGTAGGAAGCAAGTGAGCAAGTTGGGTGAGGGGAGGGAGAAACGCCCAAGAATTGATGGAATTCAATATTCATTGCTGCATTGTGAATGGCAACTTTCCCAGCAGATACATTACCAGTCATGTCCCAGCCATAAAACATAGAGCTCTCATTTCCTCAGCAGCCTTATATACTCTGAGTGCTTTTCAGCATTATTAACCTCCATGATCAAAATAGATAGGGAGGCTGAAAGCCAGGGAAAACCTCTTTACATCTTCTGAATTGCAAAGCCACACAGTGAGAAAGAAGTCAGCCTGTGTGAGAGCATTCTTGCTTGAGTCAGACAAACCCAGGGCTTGAACAGATTCTCTGTGTATAAACAACAGCTTAGGAAGGTCATGGATTTTGAGAAATAAATGTATCATAATTAGATTCACGGCCATTAGTATAACAGCATGCTTTGTTTGAACAATGTTCCGTATAAATGAGGCCACCTTAGCTTCTTTTAAGTACATTCCCTGCTAAAACTGGAACAGGTAGAGGAAACAGCCATCATTTAGGGCTGCTGAACATAAATTCTCCTCTTGTTATGTGACTCACAGAATTGGTAGCACACAGCTCACTTCCAGGTGGAGAATCCCAAGAAAGTCTCTCTCCCCCTATCCCAGAAAGCTAGGTTGGGCTAGTGACATTCTAGTTCATCAGATGCTCCTTCCCATTCATACCACACACCTTTGAGGTAAAAATGTGGACTCAATCAGAGATTTTCCATGTGATTATGGTGGAATAGGGAATGCAGCAGCCAGGTAACAAACATTCAAGGAAATCAGGACCCAGTAGCATGATAAGAGTAACCAGACTCCAAGGTTAGCAGTAGTGAGACCCCAGCTCCCCAAGAAGTGTGCTCAGCAAGGTCCTCCCATGACTTCCGCATCAACGCCTTGCCTTTCTTGATAATGAGGTGAACCAATCTTCCTGGATTACATGAGCTGTCCAATAACCTAAGAAACTCTTCTTCCTTTAAATTGTCCAGAGTAACTTTTAGTTCTTTTTAACCAAGATCGTACTACAGAGTTACATAAGGGGGTCTAACTGCTCCTCCTTTCCTGGTTATCCAGTAATTACCTATACAGTCTTCCACCCACAGAAGTCCATAGATAGCAATGTGTAGATACAAACCCTTCTCCAGCTCCTAATTCCTCAAATGAAAAATCCAAGTATTACGAAGATTTGCTTTTGTGTTCTTTCCCATCACTGAGGATTTTGGATGCTGTACACATGAGTGACTCAGTTACTTCAAATTATGGATAAGAAGTAATAGTGCGTTTCCCATCCTGAAGAATGGGAAAAAATACAAGGCATGCCCTCACGCACAGGTCATAAAAAGAGCTAAGGTAGGTAGGAAGAAGCAAATTGCTGAAGTGCCAAAATCCATCGTTCCATTTTTGACTCACAAATAACCTAAAGCCTTGTACCTGTCATGCTTAGAATATGGCACTCAACTGAAACACAACCAAAACTATCTCTAAACAGTTTGGTCTGATATCTTTTCTGCAGTTGGGGAGATAAAGTGTTTTGATCTAGAAGATCCCTTTTTCAGTAACTGAATTGAGGATGGGCTAGGAAAAGAAACGCAAACCCCTCTCTTCAACTTTCTACAGCACCACATGCCAAACTGCATCTCACATGAGGAGTCAATAGAAAAGGTTATCACAGATTGACCAAGCTGTGAATGTAAATGTCACCAGAGGAATCTGATAGAGAGGATGCACTGTAGCCCGAACCAGTAACTCTCAAGCTCAGGATCATCTCCTTCGTGTCCACAGCCCTAATAATATCTCTTTCCTGCAGTACTTGCTGTCTCTGGACCTCCTCTATGTATACCAAGTGGCCTCTTCTGTGAAAGAAAATATGGGACAGCTGGAAAACTGTGCAGTTTGGGGTCAAATAAATTTGCATGCTGCTTCTACTGTTATGAACTTTATGACTACTGGCAATTTCTTAACCTCTCTAAGTCTTAATTTTTGTCTTCTAAAAAAAGTATATATATATATATATGTATATATATATATATATACACACACACACACACACACACACACACACACACACATATATATATGATGTCTAGCACAGTTCTTGGCATATAGTTAGTGAAAATGGTTGACTTCCCCCAGATAGGCAATTTAAGAGACTTGAAAAATATCAATATTCATTAATATAAGACACACTATTGTCTGTCTATCATAAACAAGGTTCCATATATACAAAAATAAATAGAATCCAGAATCTGACCCAATAAAGCAGAGGATAATTGAAATACTGGCTGGAGTCCATAATCATCAGAAATATATCTGCTGCAAAAGTCTCATTTTTCACACCTCAGAAAAACAACCCTTATATCCTGACAAAAACTTCCAACTCTCTCACCTCAAGCTTCAGTAAAGACCATATTTCTAATTGTTCTATAGGACTTGCCCCAGCAAGCCCTTCTCTGTAATATTCCTTCATACTGTCTCTCCCCACCCATTAGCAGTAGTACACTAGCAAATATTTAACAATGCATTCCCTGGGGCACAAAAGCCCACATAGTGCTCACCAATTTCTGTGGTATAAATACTCTCACCATAGCTGATTGGCAACATGATAACCCTGAACACACAGCTGGGAACATGGCACAAACTGGCTGTAACACACCACTGTGGCCCCATGTCATCAGCTACCCTTTTGGGTGAGCCTTGCTGCATTTGGCAGAACTCTGCTTACTGCGCCACTTTGGCTAGACGTTCATCCCACCCAACCACTTCCAATAAACTGTAGGCGTCCTGATGACAGGAGCTTAGCAATACGCTGTTACTGTACCTTTATCCCTTGGCACACTCCTGGCCCAGAGTAGGACCTCAGTGGATGATTTTGAGTGATTTCCCAAAGCCCACAAGGCCAGAAGGTCATCAGTTCCTCTTCCTCCCTTTTAATAAAAGCTCAGTCATAAAAGGGTCTTGGAACTCTTGTTTTAACCATCTTACCCTAAAAACAAAACTTTCCTCAAACATCTTTCATTTCACACAAGAGCTGTATCTCTGGCAAATGACATAAAATCAAAGTAGACATGAAGAGTGCTAAAAGAGGCCATTTTTAAAAGAGCATTTGTAATACTGGTGAAGATTTAGCACTCTAACTGCTTACTAAGCAAACTGCTTCATATACATTTACTCCTTTACAGCCTGCTACAGAGAAAAAAAAAAAAAAAAAAGCAGTGATACAAACCATTGTTGTTTAAGTGTTACTATAGGTGATATTGTTCTGATTCTGGACTTTCCTAAAGTAACACTCTCAGTGCAGAACCCTGGGGCAGGTAGAGTGATGGTACGCAAGTCTTTGTGTATTTATGGAGGACTCGCTCACACATTCCACTCTGCAACTAGCAAGAGCCAGGCAAAGGCCTAAGAAGCATTAATTTAAGGCATGACATGAAATAATATCCACATGAATGGATTATCTCATATTCAATCACATTTGCTTCAGTATTTATTTAATTAAAAACGTAGCTATATTTATAATGCCAGCTTGTGCCTTCCAAGATCCATAGCCTCATTTCCTTCTCGAGGCACTCACTGAAGACAAACTTTAAACACTTTGCTTCACAGCCAAATATATCCTGTTTTCATTAGAGGTGCCTGAGCACACAGACATTCGCCATGGCTTTATTGATAATTGCACCTGATTAACCACAAACTCCAGTAGAAGGAGGATTGAATGCTTTTTATTAATTAACATAGTCAAGTCAAGGAAAACTGCCTACATGAGGGATAGCTTGTGTAAAAATAATTGACTCATTAATCTTACACATATGAACATGTCCACATTAGCAAGGTCAGTCACTACAAAGGATTCCAGCCAGAATAGCACATTCACGCAAGTACGATTTTGTAGTTATTTCATCTGGACTAGTGTAGAATTCCTTAGGATGGTGAAAGACATAGTCACAGGAGATACAAGCTTTTGGGACATTTAAAAAAGAAGTCACATTCCAATTTTTATTCTAGTGCATAGGTATTTGCCCCTAAAAGCAATCTTTAGCTCTGCTTGCTTCAAAACTGTTGATATGATCCAGTGCACCTGCACAGTAATAGAAGTGTGAAGGCCAGTGGCTGTGAGCCAGACAGATGCTGCATCCTGGGGACTATAACCAGTTGGGAAGGGGTCAGAGGTAGGAGAGCACTTAAGTGTGGGAAGCAGTCATTTCAAATAATAACTAAAGGAAGTACTCCTTCACGCAGCAGGTGGTAAACATGTGTAACTTGTTAACCCCCAAGAGTTGGACAGGCCAAGAAATGTAAATAGACTCAAGAAGAGTGTAGAGTAATTGGAGATGCCCAATCACTGACTGGCTGCTGCAGAGGGGCTCAGGGTGTTTGGACGCCTTCCCAGCTATTGAGGTGAACACTTCCTCATGAAACATCTCTGCATCTAAACAGTTTTAGTGGAATATGTGGTGGGAGGAACTATTAGATTAACCCAACATGCCTTATCTTTTGTTCAGGTGTCTTTAAAGGCAGCATTCAGAGAAGCCAAAAGACAAATGCATCAGCATCGATGCTCTGGTGTTGGCCTGCCTTCTTAAAAGCTATGTGGTTACAGTAAAGTCTCTAACCCTCCATAAATTCAGTGGTAAAAGGAGTTTGATTACATCTCTCTTCCCTACTGCAGGTTGTCAGGAGAATCAAATGAAGCAAAGCTTTCTAAATGGTAAAACGCCATGCACATGTGAGAACATAGCATTTTTAATATTACCCAAATAATTCTGGATGTCTCATGGGAAAATCCTAGGAGAGCTACATCCTACAGAAACAATAATCTGCAAACGCTTACATGGTTACCGTCCAAAGGCTTCCCTTTTCCTCTCCTCATGGCTCACCATGCCAGCTGTGTGATCTACACTCTGTCTCCACCAAGCTCCAGACGGCCTTCCCCTTCACCTCTTCAAACTCTCTTTTTGAGCTTTATTGTGAATACTTACAGATTAATATCTTCTTGGGCTCAGAATTGTTTCCAGAGATATCTTGTGTGATAAATCCCCCATTTTTTGTGTCATACTAAGAGTGGATTTCAAATTCAAACATCTCCAAGTAACAAACATGCTCTGAAACACCTGCCATTCTCTAGACTTTGTGGTAGTGGCAAAGGTCAGGGAAACCCATGTCACTCTGTACAGGCTGATTTCCCCAGAGATGACCAAACCTGATGGTCTTTAGCTCCTTGTCCCATTTGTGCCCCCACAATGACATGCTTGTAAAGTTCTGGGTTCAGCAATTACTTGAACTTCCTCTGATCATTGTGTGCTGAGTGTTCTAATTCAGTGGCTTGGGCCAAAAAGATTCACTATTTGAGTACGGGTTCCACCCTAAAAGTGGTGTGATCTTGGACAAGTCGATTATCAAATATCCTTTTGGGCTACTAGTTTCTTTTCTATAAAGTGGAGATTAAAGACATACACCTCCTGTTGGGATTTATTTGACATAATAACACTTAAGGAAACAAAACAATTTAGGACCAAGCCTGGCACAAAGTGTGCACATATTAAATGACAAATGAAACTCACAGGTTCCTCTGGGGTTCCACAGAGACCTACAGGGTGCCACAGAAACTGAGCGTAAGCTTGGTGCCATGAAAACACCAGCTGCTACAACTTGCACAGTGCCTTCCCCAGTGTTGTGGGAGATGACTGCCCAGGGAACTACCAAGGAGATGACTCACTTTCCCAGTGTTCCACTTCAGCTGGCTGTTCAAGATCCTGGAAAACTGCATTTGCTCCAGGGAAGGTTAGAGCCTGGACCTGCCCCTGGAGCCACTGTGGCAGGTGGCGTTTGTCTTGTCTTGTCTTCCATAAACTGTTGTTCTCTTCAAGGATCATCGCTTGTCTAAGCCATGTATTAATTTCTTAATATTCTGGCATGGTCTCTTTCTAATTATTACAGGCTCCCATATAAGCAGATCACCCTGGGCCTATTAAATACTGTATTTGCTTAACAGCCAAATAGTCACTGTGTAAACATGCTGTGAAAAGAGATATTTTCAATGAGCTGTGCTAGAGGTCAGGGCATGGAGAGGCTCATTACTTTGTGAGAAGCCTGTGACTCGTTCACTCCTATTTCTCACACCATAGGGAAGGAGAGAAGATGTCACCACAAATACCCACTACGGGGCCCTTTAACCCAAGCCACACAACCTGTGATCCTTCCAGAAACTAAGTTTGTATCTCCATTATCTGAATAATTCAGGAATTATCATTTACTTTTCTCCAGAAAAGAACAACAGCTATTTCAACTGTAGCTAGTGCTATAAAATATTTCATGAAACCAGGCACATCTGTAAGGAAATATAAAGAGTGAGTGGGGATTAAAGTTTATCTCACAGCTATTTATATTGATTTTCCTCAAGTTGCACAGAAGAAAAGATTTCCCAGCTGAGCTGAGATCAAAAGCGGCAATTTAATAGGATCTTGAGGATCCAGAGAGCATCTTGTTTAAATATCTTTAAGAATCTATGCCGAATTTCTCTAAACTTTATGTTTACAAAAGGACAAAAAAGATTAATGAGGAAAGTGGCATGTAAGGGACGTTGTCTTCTAAAGGACAACACTAGGGAGGTCTACCAAGTGGCTCAGAGAATCAGTACAGGGTGGGAACAACTACCACTTATACCCTTCTTGTCACTTCCTCACCTTCTTATAAGCTTCACAGCCATCAACAAGGAAGCAAGATTCTTATGCATTAGGTAACCACATAAACATGACATCATGGGAGGAACTCCGCAAGCTAAAGTCCGTGAAAAGTAATTCCAAGCTAGAAGACAATCTGAGTGCTGCCCAAAAAAATAATACTTTAAGCTATTTTATAAATTGGCAAATAATAATTATATATATTTAGAGAGAATAACATGATGTTTTAATCTATACATTCACTGTAGAAATATTAAAGAGAGTAAATTAACAAATTTATCAGCCTATCAACTTATTACTTTTTGTGAAGATATCACTAAATCCTGTATACTTTTAATAATTTTGAAATATATAATAAGTTATTTTTAATTTTGGTTACCATCTATAAAGTATTTTATCTTAGCACTTGTTTCTTGAATATCAGGAGCCCTATGGCCCCTAAATCAAGAAATATCATCAATATGAAAGAATTGTAGAGGAAATGTAGGTAAGGATATGAGAGGAATAAGCCATAAATTTCCTCAAACATTCTATGGGTCTATGCTACATAGACTGCAGTGACACTCTTTGAGGTACCTGGACCTACAATAATACAAGCATGAAGAAAGAGCCACAAAGAGTCTCAAGTTGAGAGAAGGCAGCAACCAATGAGGCAGAAACTGAAGCCCTCATAGCAGTCTGGTCCGTAAATCTACTACCAGTTGTATAAAAATAGTCACTGTGTATGAACAGAAAACTTCATGGAGGAGGTAAAACTAAAGTTGGTTTTGAAGGAAATATCAGAAGCAAAGGAAAATGGCCGGGGTGATTCTACACCATTTGGTTTCCTGAGTAGAGACACCATTAACTAGGGAAAGTAACACACTGTGTTAGTCTGATCCAGCTGTTACAACAAAAATAACCTAAATGGAGTGGCTTGTAAACAGTAGAAATGTATTTCTCAAACTTCTAGAGGCTAAGAAAGTTAACTGTGAGGACCCTGCTCACAGAGACATCTTCTCCCTGTAACCTCACCAGTCAGACGGGAGGGGGCTCTCTGGGGCCTCTTTTCCAAGGTCCTACTCCCTGCAGAAGGGCTCCACCTTCACAAGGTCCATAATCTCCCACAAACCCACCTCCAAATACCTTCACACAGGGGATCAGACTTCAACAGATGAGTGGAAGGACGAGGGGGAGGCAAATACCCAGAAAAGAGCAATGGCAGAACAAGTTTAAGGGGGAAATGAGTTCAACATGAGATGTATGTAAGGCCCCTCAATTCGTCCACATAGGAAACATGTTTTGTACTTTCTCGGGTGCTTTGAGTTTATGAATACCAGCAATATACCAATCGGAATTGCTGTCTGGGCACACACAGTGTAGGTGGCTTGGGTACGTCTGCATGGTAGCCTAAGCCTCAAACAGCCATAGCCTTCAGTCGCCATCCTCTGAAGCTATGGTTTAACTTGAGTTTCACATAAAAAGCTATGTTTACTGTAATGGTTAATACACTGTGCCCACTTGAGAAGTTTAGAAGTTTAACTAAGGGACTCAGCAGGGTCCAGGGTCCTCATTTTGTAAACATCCTGAGCCTGTGCAAGAGGAGGGCAGGGAGATGGTGTGAGGCTACACCCACCCTGCTTACAATAAAAGGGAGGGAAAGAGGTTTGCTCTCCCACTTTCTGCTCTTGTTGCTTTTGCTGTCTTCCACCACCGTGAACTTGCACATCTGCCGTGCCACCCTGCCTTGGAGCCAGCTGGTTACGGGCTGAAACCTCCACAAACTGTGAGCTGATAAACCTCTCCTGCCTTAATTTTGGTTGCCGGCTATTTTATCTCAGCAATGAGAGAAAAATAACCAAGACATTTACCTTTTCAGTGTTGTAGCAAGAAAGATTGTTAAGGCCATTTTTATATTTCACTGGCTTCGCTAAATGTCTTGGAAAGAAAACTGAGGTGATCTTGCCTATACCTCCCCAAAAGGTCAACCTGCTCTTCACTGTATTCTGAATCTTAGGTGGGCAGGATCTCTCATCATGGTTTTCATGGGAGGGGCTACTGTGAAGGCTTCTTAGTAACATCTTTTACAAAGAGAAATATCCAACTGATGTACATAGGCTCACGTCGTATCACAGCAACACGGAGCAAAAATAATGAAGGTCCCCTCAAGGGAGTGAGGACTTTCTAGGAACCAAAACAAGTCCTACAATGTTTCTATGCATTCAATGAAGAAGAGCCTCCAACAAGAACTGATCTTTGTAGGGTTAGATATTGAAGAAACGTGAGTGTAGCCTGAGCATAGTCATTGTAACTGTAAAAGATACAATGCTTTTTAAAGGGCATTCATTATTACTGCTCAAATGCCCAATGCCACCTCCTCACTGGTAGCTGCTGTCAGGAAAGCTTGGACTCTTATGAAACGAATGAGCGGGTGGAAGCGTGAGTGGTGAGTGCATATGTAGTGTGTGCTCAGTAGGAATATGTAAAGGAGAATTGAGGATTCTACCTGATTTAAGAGCATCACATGCTACTGAGGAAGCTGTTCATGGAGCCCACAAGTAAAGAACTAGGCAAGATATGGTTGTGTCCTATATCAAGTCACTCTGCTGTCACCATTTCTTATTTAACAATGATGTACCACATACAGATAGACCTAACTTTGACAACAACTACCAAATAAAATGTACATACATGCGTATATGTGCAAACGCATACTAATTATGTACACAAATGTATGTACATATGAAGAGTGACCAAAAGCTACAGTGAATGCCTAATTTTTTTGAAAAAAAGATTAAAGGACAACTTGCCATTAGCCCCCACAAAAATATCCTCTCTTGCTTCAAACATACCCATCATTCTTTGCAGTTTCTGAAGCTGTTCTGGAAGTCCTGTCTTGATCCATCTACAGTGCCATCAAAAATGCAGTGCATGTTGTTGCCAAGTGCCGTCCAGCAAAAATATAGTCTCATAAAAGCATCACAGTGCGTCCTCATCTACCTTATGGCCTGGACCTGACACTGTGTGACTTCTGTGAAAATCATCATGAAGGGGAAATGTTTTAAATCCATTCAGAACATCGAGATAGTCACAGTAGCACAAGAAAAGACACTCATGAAAGACGACAATGATCCGTCCATATCCATGTTTCTGGGTTACTTTCCTCTCATTGCTGATGCCCAGAATTAAGGGAGGAAAGGTTTATTTAGCTCCGTTTGGGGAAGTTTCAGTCCTAATTTGGCTGGCACCAAGACAGAGTGGTACATGGCAGAGGGCAACAGTTCATGTGGTGGAAAACATAAAAAGCAGCAAGAGCAAAAAGGGAGGAGCAGACAGCGAGAGCAGCCTCTTTCCCTCCCTCACACTGTATGCAGGCCACTGACCCCAGGGTGGGTGTAGCACTCACACCTATAGTCCCAGCATTGCACCGGGAATCAGTCACAAACTCCAGAAGCCGGCACCATGACTGCGTGAGGCTCTGTGGGGACATCCAGACACAGACCATAACATTCCATCTGACAGCACAACTTATAATAGCTGAATGATGGAAGCGGCCTGTATGTCCATCAACTGATGAATGGATAGGAAAGAATGTGCTGTGGACACATAATGGCATACTATTTTGCTATAAAGAAGGATGAATATGAGTCATTTGTAGGAAAATAGATGCGCCTTGAGACTATATGTTAAATGAAATAAATCAGACACACAAGCTTAAATATCATGTGGTTTCTTTTATAGGAGAAACCCAAAGTCTAAATAAATTAAGAGCAGAATAAAAGAGAATAGAAACAGAGAGATTTTTGCAAGCATGAAGGGGACCAAGAGATAGATAGAAGGGGACCTAAAAAGAATTAAGATGTATGATGGGCATGTACCAATTGCTCCACGATGAATGTAATCACCATATACTGCAACATGTACTAATAAAATAAAACTTAAAAAAAAAGGAGAGAGGACTTCCAGAGTTTCTTCTGAAAGAGTCATTGCGATACATGTGTTCAGAGTGAGGCAGTATTTTGAGGGGAATTAAAGGCACTGTATCTTTCACTGTGATAGTTTTCTTTTTAATTTTAAACACTATATTTGTCAATCACATTTCATGTGTACAATGCAAGCCCATAATTAGCCACAGATCCTCCTTAACAGCCTCCTTCTTAAAGCATGATTAGAGAGAAGGAAGGACTTTGAAAGTGGAAGTATCAAGGGCAAAGCACACGGAACCCTAAAGGCAAAATGAAGAATATGAAATACAGCCAGTGGGGAAACACAGCGCACGAACACTTCTCCCTCATACACGTGCGTGCACATACACACTCGTTCCCCATCCCCTCCCGCTTACGATCAAATGGCAAGTGGATTTAGGGCCTAGAACTCCAGGACCCTAATCAGAAGATCTAAAGCAGAATGGAAAAAGTAGGTCACCCCACTGCTTGCAGCATTCCCTGAAGAGCTCCATGCTCCGCATTTCCGACAGCAAACATGTCTGCTTCTGTTTCCGACTCTTCCTTCAGGAGGGCCCTCAGGGCTCGCCTGCTCTGATCCGAGAGTACACGACCCAGAGCTCCCTGGCAACTTGCTCCATTTTCCACATTAGAACCAGCATTTCTGTATTGATATTCATTCCCCCAATCCATTGTCCGTCATTAGAAGGCCTGATACTGACAGCCAGGAAAATCTGATGCCCTGGTTCCTTCCTTTTTCCAAGGTCCATCCCTTAAGCATTTGCACTAAAAATATATATCTAATAGAATGATTTACAAAATTTACAAACTTTAGATGAGTTCTGTATTCACTTAAGGAAAAAAGCAGTAACCTTCCCTTTTACATTCACTTTGTCTTGAGTTTTAGGAGGGTCTCTTGGTGTTCAAGGGCTTAAATTAATCCAATCAGTTGTGCCTGTCCCTCTCAAGGGGAATAGACATTCCAGTTTAAGAATGAAACAACATAGCCCTGTCAGCTGAGGAGGGATATTTACCTTCATGCAGGAATACCTCATTGCATATGCTTATCCATGTGCTCAAGTCTAAATTGATACCAATATCTCCACCCATCCATCAGAAAGAAGTTAGGAGGAGAAAGGATTGCTAAGCTTAGCTCAGAGTTGCTGGGATGGACAAGCACAGGAGAGGATGGCAGAAAAATAACTGGCTGGGTTGAAGGACAGGGAGTTGTGCAAGAGGAAAAGGTAAACCCCGTGGGCCTAAGACTTTAAAGCCATCCTTCCAGCACACTCACCAGGGAAGCATCCACACCTGGACTCAGGGGAAATGTTGAAGGCTCCCAGCTGCTGATTTAAAGTTTAGATGTTAACTGAACAACTCTTAATGGCAAAGACATCAGGATCACAGAGAGCCAAAAAGTGGAATGAACCTATCCCCTGTCCTTTTCTTTTCTCTCTTCCTTGCTTCTTTCTTTCCTTCCTTTCTTTTTCTTTCTTTCTTTCTTTCTTTTTCTTCTTTCTTTCTTTCTTTCTTCCTTTTTTCTTTCTCTTTCTTTCTTTCCTTCTCTACCATATTTGCATAAACCTAGGCTCAGAAAGTCTGCATTAACAATTTATTCGAGAGAAGAAAAAAAGCTAACCTCCCTGGCATATACAGCAGAATCACTAAAATGAAGAAGAAAAATGAGAAATGTAAAATGAAGTGAGAATGTGGGGTTGTGTTAGAGCAGAACATCTAGGCTACGCATATTTACAGCAACTAACTTGTAATCTAACTTTGAACTACTCTCAGCATAATAAGCTGCACAGTGCCATATGTAAAGAAAAATAAAGCATAATTTCTGTCAAGGAAAACAAAAATATAATGTTGAGAAAAAAAGTTAAGTAGAGATTTATTTTAATCACATTGAAACCAACAGTTGTTGAACATAACTACTGTAATGTCAGACACCTTCCTTCTTGCTCACACTGAGCCTGACATGTCGTCATCCCTATACCTGTTTTGCAGGTAAAGAAACAGCTCTAAGAGGTGAAATGTTCTGGACATTGAGTAGCTTCATAGACAGTTTATTCAAGGACAATGTGATATATGCAACAAAACTACTCTTTGTTTGACCAAAAGCCTGAACACAAAGTAATTAACAGTACCTCATATTTCCAGAGGCAGCTGGTAGCAGAAAAGAGAAATCTCTTCACTTGGGCAAGGGAGAGGCCAGCTGGCACCAAAGGACTGTTTGGGTTCTCTGTGTGGACATAACTTGCCACAGAACCAACCTGAGAGCAGTGTATTACTTTTCCTACTGTGGCTTAATCTTATATCCAGAAACAACATGTATTAGGCTGGAGCAGCAAGGAAAGTCTGTGAACTCCCTAGGATCTTGTCTTAAATTTTACCTATGGAGCTGTGGAAGCAGTTGTCAAGCCTCAGTCTGTCAGAGTACACGCCAGCCTTCCCAGACTCCCCAACAATGGAGAAACAACCCCTGCCCAAGGAGCCGTTTTGCTATGTGCCTCTTTCACGTGAGACCTCCTTGACCCCCATGACAACCCTGGCAGGTATATATGATGATTCTCATTTCCGTCTTGTGAGTCAGAAATCAAGGCCGTGAGACATTGAGGTTTTGCCCAAGAGGTGTCAGAACTGTGCAAAAGCCTGGATCTCCCCATGCTGTATTTTTTGCCCTACACTGAACTTTAATTCCCACTGAGAAACATTCTAAGAGGATGAAGTACAGCAGTGTATGTTGTGCAGAAAATCCCATTTAAATTGACCGCATGTCTGAAGTGCTCTACAACTGCCTGATGATAATTTGCTTTCTTCTCTTCCATAGTCTTTGGACAATAATTTATGGGCATCAGAAAACTGAGCAATTAAAACACAACTGAGCAACTAAACATCCTGCAATTAATTTTGCATGTGTGCATGCTTCCTGCACTTCTGCTATTGTCTGCTTCTGATTCGCCACATCCTATTCCAGAACCGGGACTCACTCAGAGACAGGCAGCATCTTTGTAAGCTCTGCCCACACCCCACTTGCAACCACCCTCAGCGGCCTGAGAAATCATTGTGCCCCTATAGCTGGGACAGCCCGGGAAGCCTGGCACATGGCCCGACAGACTGGAGCTTGACAGCTGCCCTCTGCCCCTTACCTCCTCCAAAAAGCAAAACTTTGGACAGGATCCCAGCGAGTTTACAGATTTTCCTTCCTCTCTAGCTTCATAGATTCTGCTCCCGGGTATAAGATTAAGCAATGGCAGAAATTTCAGAGTTCTAGAAATACACTGTCAGCTGAGATGACAGAAAACAGATGCTCAGAGTTGATTTTCTTACAGTGTCTGGTGGAGGAGTTAAAGATTATAACGGGGTGGAGGGGTTGGGGGGGAAATAGAGGGAAAAGCCATAAACTAGCCCCCTTTGAAATCTTGATTTAAACGCAGGACTTAGACCATTACAGTGGTACTGTATTCCTTTGTCCCTGTTTAAAAGATGTAAAATTATACAGCCTGGGAAAAGAGGCAAAGAGAATATTATTTTGTGTTGGCACTGGGCACACTGCCCCATCATGCTGATAACTGGCTTGGAATTGAAGCAGTCTAAATATTTACCCTGACCCAGATTCAAGGGTTGGAGTAATTTGTCTACTAGGATAGTAAAAGTACACTGGCTATTTTCAAGACGTAAGTGTACCTAGGCCTTATCTACTTGGAAGTATTGTAACAATTGCAGTGACAAATGGAAACTTAAGTCTCATAAGCCCCTGCCTTCGCGCATTACTACAGGGCAACAGCTCCTCCAGGGAATACCCCTATTATTTCCTATATTTCAGGGCTCTTAGGGGAAAGTCCACTGGCCCAAAACCAGTCCGCTCCAACCAGGCAGCTCTATCACCATTCCTGAGTTTTCAAGGTGGCAAATCACGGCCTAAGATGAGGAAGAAGTATGACACTCACTCCTCTATTACGTGAGACCCTCTCGGAGGAGCTATATAGCCATACAGCACACATGCCAGTATGTGTGGCTTCTTCCCTTTTGCTTTCCAGAGCTTTTAACGGGATAACTGCAGTAGGTCAGATTTTATCCACATCTCTTTAGCTCTATAAACTGTAAATAAATTCCTAAGAATAGACCAGAAAGAGATTTGCAAGGCAGCCTTCAAACTGTACCTGGAATGTGCTTTTCTTCTGACAACCAAGTCTTGGTGACAACAAAATGAAGTTCATCTAGTGATGACCCTTTCTCCAAGATGTTCCTCAACACTCAGAAGGTTGTGCTTCTAGCAAACTAGTGTCAGCTTTCCAAACATTCATTCATTCAACAAATGTTTACTGCATGATACATTGCACCAAAAATAATTGAATCTCAACTTTCTAAGGCACTGGTTCTTATTAGACAACATACACATATCAAGTATCTTCTTTCCTTTCAAAATGTAAGGAGTCACTGGTAACCACAGATACGTATTTCCAACTATATTGCCACCTGACTTGTCTAATATTAATAATCTTTCTGGACCCAAATATCTTTTTTAAAGAAGTATCCAGAAGCCAGCAGGCACAGACCTACTTAGCTTCTATAGATGACTGGGGAAATAAAACAATCTTGCCAACAGAAAACTTCTTCATACCGATATAGAAGAGAAAATGGGCATTATTATTAAAGGTTAGACATAATCAGATTTCCATACATGTAGGATAGCACAAAAGTGACTATAGTCTAATTAAAATGAAACAAAAATATGTACAGTGAAGTGAAAGAGAAAATGAAAATGTACCTCCTTGAGAAATAAATACATGTACCTGTGTATCTAGCTCGAAAGAGAATAATTTAGAAGATATATATTTACAATTCCAAACATCAGAAGGCCCAAATCTTTCATTAGAAAAGCAGAAGTCAGTCATATTGCCGAGCCTACTATATTTTCAAGGAATGTGTTAGTCGGCTTCACATTACTGCAACAAATAATAATCAGCTTATAACAATAGAAGATTTTTTAGCTCACAGTTTTGGAGCTTCCCCTCCATGACTGACCGGCCCTATGGATGTGGGCCTGTGGTAAAGTAGCACATCGTGACATCATGGTGGGAATGTGTGGCACAGCAAAACCACTCACCTTGTGACCAGGAAGGAAAAAAAACCCTATGAAGAGGGCCAGGGCTCAAGCATCCCTTCAAGGGCACACCCCCGGTGACCTAAAGACCTTGCTAAGTTGACCTCTTAAAGGCTCCACCACCATCCAATAGGGTTGATCTTACCATTCTGAGGACCTTGCCCTTAACAAATGTATTTCTGGGACCTTCAAGATCTACATTCTAACAAGGAGATATCCTAAGAAGGGAGGGAAGAAAGTGGTTACCTCTCTTCTCAAAGAAAAATCCATCATTTTATGCGTGCTGGACCTGAGAGTCCAGACTGCAAAAAGGGTCTGCATTACTGAGTGTGAAATCATTAGGTTTATATAGGAATTAGTGTGGTCTCTGTGGCATATTTTGTACAGGATATTTGTAGACATGCTCACAGACTTTTAGGTTTCTTCTGTGTTCTCCTTATCATCAAATAAAATGCAAAAAGTAGGAAATATTATGGAGAGAAGGAAATAGGACCGGTAGGGACACACCAACTCTAGAAACAAAAGGAATAACCACCAAAATGGCCTAGGCAGTACTGAATACTAATTTCACTGGATCTGTACACTTGTCGGGAATCAACATTACATTCAGGCCTGTGGTATGTGTATGTACATGCGCGTATTTGTGCAGTACCACATCTTCAGGCTGATGCCACATGTATACATCTCAATAAATAAATATTTGCACTTATCATTAAGCTAGCACTTTATAGCAGCATAATTTATCAAGATGAAAGTTAATGTTTAGTTTTTCATTTTTGAAAAATTTTTCGCTATGCAAGAATGAGAAGAAATTCGTTTTACATTCTTTGGTCTTGGCATTGTTCTCTGGATATTTCCTCCCTCCATTTAGTATATTTTTAGGGTCCTTCTCAGAATTTGCTTAAAGATAAATTCTTCTTCAGGCTTTTGTACAGCCTAAGAAGACCTCTCCCTTCAAAGATCCTTGAGTCCGTTCTCAGTACAATCACAGACATCGTAGCAAAGTGGGAGCTTCTTAACCCTAAGCAATGGTTCAAATGCTGCCATCTGAGGGAGGAGACCTATCCTGCTCAAGCCAAATTTCCCATAATGCACTTGGACTTAGCCCTGGGGCCAGAAAGCAAGGCCAAGCTCACAGAATCTAGGACCGTGAATCAGTGGAGCATATGTAGTTTGTTGTTAATTTATGTTTCAGGACATCACTGGACATAACTTCAGTAGATTTTAACCCTCAGTTTGATCCTTCTGTTACACTTTAACTTAACCGAAATTCCGACCTGCTCTGCATACAGCCCAGACACATCACAAATTAGGCCAACACAGTGGCTTGTGTTTTCTTTGTTTTCAGAAAGCAAGCCCTTCAGCTCCAGCTGCAAGGATTATCAGCTAAAGCCAAGCTGTACTGACTGATGAGCTCTGCTCTGCTGGGCCCCTTCTCACTCAGATAACCCTGGCTGAGCAAAAAGTCACAGGGTGACTTTTCTGCCCTGTGTTAAGCAGGAAGCTAGAGGTAGAGTTTCTGAAACGAGAGTGTTTGTTTAAATCTTTTCCTTAGCACAAAATATTTAGACATTGAATTTCTGTGGATAAATAAATTCTGCTATCTAGCAAAGCATTCCCTTCACTTTCTGTTATCACGGTCCTGTTCTAAAAATCAGAGCAGAAGGGTTCGCAGGAGGCAGGCCACACCAGAGTTGTTTTAATTTTTGCCTACTGAGGCGTACTGGATGTGGGAGCTTGAAATAGAAGACAAATTCTTCCAGCTAATGAAAATTGTGCAAACTCAAACTCATCCCTAAAATTAACTTTCTCCACAAATCATCTAAGTAGGCCAATGATCATTCTAATTTTCTAACATTTAATATTCTGTTCAAAGAGGGCATGCCTGTTTCTGATTATATCTGAGTATTAGGATGATGGAAGGTCAGTTTCTTCATACTTTTCTCTAATTTAATCAGAATAAAACAATGCATACAATTTTGTGGGAGTGTATTTTTTGTTTTGGATTGAGGTATATATTTTATTTATGGATTTTTATTTTTAGTGCAGCTCACTTTCCCAAAACTCACTGCCTCGAGCTCTCCTTTAGTCTGAGAGGGGTCTCAAAAGTTGCATGAGCCAGCCAGATCTTTGGGGCCACCAGCTGGTGCACAGGCTAGCATTACTGCCTCATCTGGCTGTAATTTAAGAGACACCTGAAATCTGTTGAATCAGATATCCAGAGGCAAGTTGGAAAGGAAGAGACTCCTCCAGTTTATTGTATCCTCTGGAAGGCCAGTGTGATACACTAAGGGTGACACTTATACATAGGGATTGGCAGCTTAATTTGTTTTTGCATTTTATGAATTGCAGGCAGAGACGCATTTGCAGGGAGATACATGAGCGTTTTGAAAGCAATTAATTAAGCATGCAATTTATATGAAAACAATTTACTGCGGGACATTATCAGGGCACCCAAAATGCACATGCAATTTCCTTGCCTCCTAATTTGGGGGCATAATTTACTTTGATTGTGCAATTAGGAAAGGAGAACTTCATTAATTTTGGTGCAAGTCTAAAGAACCAAGACCAATTTAGCAGCGAAAGAGTCTGCCTTAATGTGAAAGAGGAACGCGTGGCTTTAGGTTCTTGCCTAGTGGGTAAGCTCTCTGTAGCTAAAGCCACAGAATTGTATCTATTTCTGCTCCTGCCTTTCTTCAGCAGGTCATTTTCCACTCTGAACTTCACTTTTTTCTTTTATAAAATGCAGCTTGGTGGGAGGAGCCTTCATTCTGGATTGGCACAGCATGGCAGACGAGAGCATCTGCTCTAGCCCTGCTTGTCGTCCAGGCCTCCTGAGCCTCCCCTTCAAGATAAGTGCAATTCCACCAAAGTGCCCCCACCCAGTGACTTCCTTACCCAGCATCACAGCTGCCAAGGATGAAAAGACCAGACAACGGCCACCTGGTTTTTGTTTATGGGAAGAAAGTTGCCTGCCTAGAAATAGAGCATCTAATGTTATTTAGGGTTAGGGTTAGGTTCAGGGTTGCCCTTTGCTTTCACAAGCATTGAACTCAAGAAAGGGGGAAAGATAAAGGAAATCCACATTCTAGAGTCTCCTCCTATGTTATATCACACTATTATAGACAGCTAAGCTAGACAGAAATATTGCAGGCAGTCAGAGCTGGGCCCTCGAGATAACCAGGACAAAGGTGAAACGTATCTCAACTGTGGTCTGAGACACATCTGTTGGAAATGAGGCCTCAAGATAAAGACAAGGCAACCAGGCTGTATACTTCCTTAAAGGACAAACATCAGGCCTAATGAAGCCTACATACACAATGGTCAACCCAGTGAGGGACAAGACCGCCAAACCCTTTACTTCCTAAAAAAAGTCTTCCTTCTTTCCATGTACCCTTGTTATATGAGTTGTTTCCCCATTGGATCACTATTACCTAAGCGACTATACTTGTATCCTTATTGGTTAATCATAGTTGTAACCCACATTGTACCCACATGGGTATTGCTCTATAAAATTTCCCTGTAAAGTGAGGTCCTCAGCTACCCATTCCAGACCCCTCCTGTCCCTGACAGGAGCTTCTTATCTCTTGATAAATATTTCCTACTCTTAACCTCTGTTGTTCCTAGAATTCATTCTTCGATTTTTAGAGAACATGCACTTGGTGTATAAGACATCTCACAGGTTGGAAGATAGAATATGTCTCTTTTATCATATCTGGAGGTCCTACACCATGGTCACAGCACCTCTGCAAAGATTGATTCCAACTGCCTAGTGTCCCTCTTCTTTTCATGTGAGCACTAGCGCTACGGGCTCCCCCAAGAATGCAGGAAGAGTGGGCCACGTGGTTCTTTCCCTCTTTGTCCTTTGCCCCTAGGCAGCTAAGCCTTAAAAAGATATTTCAGCCTCTTTCTAAATCCAAAACATCAAAAAGTATGTACCTTGAGTGTGCTGCAAAATCACCATTTTCACTGTTTACTGGTGTGTCGGTTTGTGGCTTTTCCTTTGCATTGGACAAACCACGGCCTGCAATAGCACTTGATTATTTCCATAGTACATTCTCAGTAGTTATTTATAGATATATCCTCTACTCTACCACTGTGGGCTTAAACCCTAAGATTACGTTTTCTGTCATATACAAATTACAATGCCACCAAATGCCCACTTACCCAAATTGGAAGAAAATCTAGGCATTCCACTTCACATGAACAAGCTCCCTTTTGGTATAATCCCAAATATGCTTACTCTGCCAACAGATTCAGCTAGGACTCTCTTGCTTTAAGAATGAAAAGTACATAGTTCAAGTAAATCAAAGAAATGCCTCCATCTCCGCCAGTGTTGACACTTAATACCAAGTCAAGATGAGCCCCTCGGAAATAAGTTTCATTCATTGGAATAGGCACTAGAAAATTCTGGGACTCACAAGCAATGTGCATTGCCTACCACTGTTGCTGTTGTTGCTGAGTGACACTCTGTCACCACATATACCAAGGAGGTCCCCAAGGCCAATAGAATGTCATTTGCTATAGTGATACCTTGAATTTCTAGGCCAGGTTCAACCATGGATGTCCCCATCCCAAGCTAGCTTGGAATTTCATTAGTTAGTTCTTTGCTCTTTCAGAACACCCACCTTTTCCCATGACTGACCACATCCTAGATCAGAGATCCTAGCATGAGCCAAGCATTGAATCCTGAAGCAGTTTATGCACCAACAACCTTGGCCTTGTGCTGCTCTGGAGTAACTCATTCGTACTTCTCCCTCCCTGAGGGAGATTTCTTCCCAGAGCTTCTGTTGACATTCCCTATTCTCTGATTTGGAAGGGCAGGTATCTTTATTCCAGATTTTGGAACTTCTAAAAGCTCTTTAGGCACCTTTTAAATCTGTGGAAAGAAATATGTGACAACTTGTATCTAGATGTCCCCTCAAAGGCTCATGTACTCATAGGTGAGGCTTTTCAGACCTGGCTGGATCTGGGGTATGTGAAAATGGGATTAAGGATATGTGCTACTGAATGAGGTCACTGATTGGTTAAGCATAGTTCTGGGGGTGGATAATGGGAAGGCCAACCCTGGGTGTAGGTGGCTCCATCCAAAAGGTGGGTAGCCTGGATGGATTGAAAGGGCAAGAGAGGTTAGAGGCAGCTGCTTTGCTGATGGCTACTGCTACCTCCCACCTGTTCTACTTTCGACTGTTCCTCCTCTGCCAGGCCTCTTCTGCCAGGCCACCTTACCTTGGAACCAGCCAACTATGGGCTGAAACCTCTAAAAATTGTGAGCTGAAATGAACCTTTCCTCCTTTAACTTGTGAGTTTTGGCTATTTTGTCTCAGCGACAACAAAATTAACTAGGACAATAACACAAAAGTGGAGTTTTTCCAGGTATCTAAGTACACCAATGGAATCACTTGGTGGTCTTTCCCAAAGACAGTGAGGTAGTCTAAATGTGAATATATGTTCTCCTCCAGAGGGAGGAAAACTCATAAATTCAACCCGGTAGCTTACCTAGTGTTATGGTTTGTGTCTGCATGTTCCCCCAAATCCTCATGCAGTTGTGGGTGGCTGTTAGAATTTATGACTGATCTATGATCCAATACTGGGATTATGGATGTGAGAGCTATACCAGCCCTAGAGTGGATAGTTTGTATATGTAAGGGAGAGAAAGAGGCTGCGGGCTGCCATTCCTCCTGCCATTCCTCCCTTCTTGCACTTGTTGCTTCACTGTGTACCGCCGCCATGAACTGTTGCCCTCTGCCATGTGCCACTGTGCCTCAAAACCAGCCAAGTATAGGCTGAAACCTCCACAGACTATAAGGTAAATAAACCTTTCCTTCCTTCATTTTGGGTGTTGGGCATTTTGTCTCAGCAACGAGAAAAAAGTAAACAAGACACGTAGTTATTAAAGGGTCGGTAAATGAAGCTATATTCCTATCTGCCTGGGTGCACTGTATGTCTTGTCTGGTCTAAGGCTACTTATAGCACATATGCATGAGGATGAGGTATATGTGTGCTCTGTCTCTTGAGGTATAATACATGTGATTATCCTGGTAACGGTAATGATATTACACATGATTCATTGCTTTCCTGCTGCTACACAGTACTCAATGATGCATTTATCTTACTTAATCTTCACAGTAACCTTACAAAGTATTTCCATCACTCTCACATTACAGATGAGAAAACAAGCTCAAGGAGGTTAAGTGGCAAACTAAAAACTGGCAGAGCTAGTTCTGAGGGTTCATCTGACTCAAAAATGTTCTGCTAATCATTTGTGGATTGGGAGTCAGAAACAATCAATTGGGAGAAAAACCTATATTATAACCTCAGATCTGGCAACTACTAACTAGATGACCTTGATGAAATGTATTTTCTCTGATTGCCAATATTCTTGATGTAAATGGAATTAAGGATAACTGTGTTCCAGGATTTTGTGAGGAAAATCTGCAGTAATGTGAACAGACCTGTGCAAATCATAAAATGTGCAAAACATGGCAAGTTGTCCCTTAGTAACTAGGGCATCAACGTGATGGACATAGGTCCTAGAAATCTTGATGATTTTTGCTCATCATCTTGATTACAAGGACTGTCTTCATTCCCTGACAACCTGATGAGGTAGGACCAGGATCCTTCTATCACACCCAAGACATTATAAAGGCTGTCACTTGAGGCTGCCAAAATCTTTCGACGCTTCTCTATACTGTGAATCCCACCTTCTCAACACAGAATCAAAGCAACAGGAGCTATTTCCTTTCCCCTTTGCTATTTAGGCAGCAGCCTGAGATTTAGGTGTCACCCCTCAGATGCACCCATGTGAGACTCATTCCAGAAGGACTGGAAATGATATATCTATCTTGCTAACCGTGCTGGTAACTTTCGGGAGGTTTTGGTGATGCTGGAAGCTTCTTGACCACAGCAGGAGGCCCAAGGTTTGCGAAAAGAGGTGATAAAAGCACCCTGATGAGAGCAGACAAGCCTGGTTCTGGGGTTGGTAGTGGCAGTAGCCACCTCTCTGGGCCAGTTCTGCAATGTTATCGTGTAATGTAGGCTTAGGCAAGATGCTGTTGCTTCAGCATTCTCGCGATCTGTACTTTCTACTGTTTCCGAATGCATTCATTTCTGCTTAAACTTGCAAAATATTGTGCAATCTGAAGCTAAGAACTGAAGCAATACTTATCATTTACAACTACTCTTTTACCAACTGCTCAGGAGAAAAATAATCGTTGAAAGACTAACATTCATCTCATATGGATGGGATGGTCCAAGAGGTTTAGTGCCCAAGGGCGTCCTCTGCAGGGAATAAAGTCCTTGGTGATAATTCCAATGAAGATGGCAGAAGTCACCTACAAAGCGTCAGCGCCTGCAGATCAGTGACCCAGGCTGATTTTTTCACATCTTTCTCTAATCTAATATGATCACTGTGAAAGATAAGTAACACATCTACCATTTCATAGCTGGAAAATCTGCAGAAAATGTAAATGAATTATGTACACTCAGTGCTGAAGCCAGGCTTCATGAAAAAGCCTTTCCATTCCCTATGTTCACCATTTTATCCCTATGAGATACTGGAATGCACTGTGAACCGAGGTTCAAGAATTTCCAGCTTCCTGATGATCTTCTCACTCCTACGGAAAGACAGACATTGCCCCCTTTAAGAGATTTGCCAGTTAGTGTCTCGTGACCCCCAGAACACCAGATCTGGATGCATTTCAGTATCCACAGAAGATATTTTTCATGAGCAAGTTTATTTAATATAAAAGAATAAAGATTGATTTTCCTATTTTTCATTCTAGTGGTTTTATGTATTTAAACTGCAGACTATACTAACAGGCAATTCTATGTAATGAAAGATAAGTGGCATCTATTTAAGGCCCAAGCTATTCTGATTCAAAGAATTGTTGTTGTTTTTAAATCATATCATATTTGAGGGTTTTTTTTAATTTGGAGGGAAATGGCAGAGTAAAAATTCAAACACTTCTGTTTGTTGCACCATCCAAAAGCCAGGCAAAAGTGAAAAAGTTAAAGTTCAGGTCTCTTACGGGAGGAGGGACTTGCTAAGAGGGAGACCCCGACAGTGGTCCAGGAAGGCAACAAGTGCTCAGCGGTCAGGGTCAGAATTAGGTGCAGCTCCCCCAACCAGGTATTTCCACTTTCTTCCCTTTACTTTGTGAGAAGAAAATAGTACCAGAAAACTTTGCTCAAGTGAAGTACAATGTCTTGGGGAAATAAAACCAACCATCCCAGAAGCACAATCATTTTGACGTGAGTCTTCCAAGCAGGTCAGACATCTCCTACAGTCTAGAATCTGGAAACCCAGGAACGATAGCATGAAGAGCAGGACATGAATGGTGCTCTCTTTGTATGCGTTATCTCCTTAGTCTCGAGAAGTCATTGTCAGGTGTTCGGTTGCATTAACAGCTGTTCAGAGAAAAAGATTTTTTAAAATTATACCAAATGAACCTGCTCCTTTTTAAGATGTACCTCAGTTGCCTGAAGATAAAAACATTTACATAATCTTCATATGATCGCTGGTACTACATTCATCCCTCAATGTGGGGATTTATTTATTTGAAATTTTATACTGGGTACTTTAGTTATTCTGACACAATTTTATTGATACTGAATATTTGTGGGTAGAACAAAAACTACATGAAATTAGAGGTCCAGGTGAATTACTTGGAAATATCCACCATACTAAAAAGGCATTTCCTGAATAAGGCCGAAACACAATCAGCTTTCATTTCCTCTTTATTCTTTCCTAGAAATTAAGATACCAGATTATGAGTAATGACTTTAAGCATCAAACCAAAAGGTGGGTTTTACTGAAAGGATATCAGAAGTGTCTCCTGAAACACAAAGGCAAAAACATAACCAGTCTGAATAAAAGTGAAACCTAGCAACTAAAACATTAGGGAACCTTAAGAAATACTGCATGTTTCTTGCCTCAGCCTCCTTCTGCATAGCTTCTTTATTCCTGTCTTTCTTTAGCCAGTTTTTTCTTTTTCTTGCCCACATGACCGCACTGGCCATCACTATCCAGTTTTCTTCTCTGTGTTCAAATTTCCGTTACAAGGGAAAAGATTCAGATGGTCTAATTTAAGGCAAATGCCCTCTGTGGGGAAATAAGGGGAGCTGGGCCATTTATAAAAAGGTGATACCCAGGACTACACATGTGGATACAGTACAGTGAAGGAACATAATTCTTAAGAGCAAGAGAGTGATTCAGAGGTGAGATATTCTGTCCCTCAAGCCCATCTCCTGAACATCCTAACTAAAATCAAAGCCACTTTTCCACCCATCAGCTCATATATCAGAGGTACAAAGCTTGGGACACAAGTAAATGACCATATCTTTGTGTGACCCATAGGAAGAGGCCATTGCTTCCAGTGGCAGGAAGACATTCAAACCCGGAAGATTCTCCATCTCTCTTAGCACACGTTCTTTGAATGAAAGTTGACGTTTGTAAGATCAACCTCCAAGTATTTTTGATATTTCACTTACTTATGAACTAAACCTCACAAGCTTTTATTTCATTGCTGAAAATACTGAGATCTTCCCAATGAAAGCTGGGGTGAATGAATATAATGTAACAGCTTCCAAAGCCAACGGTCAGCAATTTATCCCAACCACATGTCATTAACCCTATGTCTGTGACAGGGTTCTCAGTTTGGTCTTTTTTACAAAAGCATGATCTCAGCTATAAACACCATAAGCAAACTGTGACAGACACAGAGCCTATGAAGATGGATTATTTTTAAATAGCTGAAATAAACATTGCCTCACTTTCTCGCCTGACATGTTTTTGACATGGAATTCATATTCTTTAATTATTTGGGGGAAGATTGTGTTTCCTGACAACATGCTTAATTAATTACTTTCTCATCCTAGGAACTTTTCCTTTCTTTTCTCGTTGGGTTTTTGGTAGGATGCTAACGTTATCCATAGGGATACTAACAATGTTGTAATCCTATTAGGAAGAAATCATTAACTACTCACTTGTCTTAAAAAGTCCTCCCTGGTCTGGCTCCTTAGAGGTGGGTTTTGCCGCAAGGAGTGGCTAGAGGGGAGCAGCTGCTGCCTGGGGCTGGTCAGAGGCCCTTCCTGCTTCGCGCCTTCCCTTTCTCACTAGAGAAGCACCTCAATTGAAGAAATTTCCCCTTTACCAGGACCTTCACAACCTGTCTTCCGAAAAAGAAGTGGGGTTTTCCTTCACTCACACACTGTGCTAATGCCTACAACAGAGAAACGGAAAATGCTACATGATGACATTTACCCTTTGAATACAGCCCTTCGGTGAAAATTGGTGGTTGCACCAATTACTGCATGAGGGGAAGAAAATTCAATAGGACCATGAGGGCCACTTATCCATAAACTGTCTATGACTGAAGTAACCGTGATGTGAGCCGGAAAAGCATGAAAGGAAAATGAATGGTGGAGGTTTGTGGACAAAATTAGGTTTACATGGCACATCCACATCCTGGCTCTGTGGGAAAAATCTAAAGCTTAGATCACTACAAATATCTACTATCTATAATACATTTCCCTTGCTGCATTTGGCTAAGAGTTGAGGTCTTATGGTCCTTAAGTTCACTTGCTCAGCTAAAACCATCATCTGAGGTGGGTGAAAGGTTATCACCAATTATTTCAGTGGCCTTACAGAGTGCCATTCACTTAGTGAATCTTGTGGACTCTCTTGTTCAGGGATGATCTCATATTGAATGAACTCTAAATCTACTATGCAAAATCAGAATGCCAATCTATTTCTTTGCAGTGAAACGTAATGCCAAGAGACCCACGCACACAGACTGCTGATCTGAACTTCTCTTCTTCAGGGTAAAATTACTACCTAGGGGACCAAGTTGTAATGAGAAAGAAATTGGGTGAAACTAAAACAATGAGAATTAATTTTATGAGTTGGATTTTTAACAGCAATGTGCTGAAATCACATACTGTACTGTATTCTTCTCTACAACAGGAAGATCTATACACCAAATATAGAAAGTCCATAGGCAAGAGGACACTCCTCTTCTCATCCAGAGTAGGTTTAGCCATCTTCACCCTGACCCTGTTCACTGTAGGCTTGTTTTGCTGATCAACAGTCCTTCCGACAGACACAGACTTACTTTTGACATCTTAACAGTTTCAGTAAGTTTTACAGACAAAGAAAACTGTCTTTCTTATACAACAAAGTCATTACATGCATGTTTGAAATGTTTAACTTCTCAGACAGAAAGCTTATTTATTTTACTTCCAGATTTTCAGACGATATCTTCTGACATCTATAGAAACTCAAAATGCTCCCTGTTTGTGCTGCTTTGAACATTTTAGACCCTCACTGTTTTACCTCTTGGGCTTCCTATGCTTGATACTCTATAGCCAAGAATCAAAGAAAATTAACATCATAGCAACAGCTGGCCCCAAGCCGGTGGGATACAATATGCTCTGATTGTCTCATGTCCTTATTTGTGCATCTCTCAAGTTTTGTCTGTCATTTCACAGGAAACTGGCACAATGGCAGGAGGTAGGACACTCAAATGGCCTTCTATGTAAGTGGCACCTGCAAGAGCAGATATAAAAATAAATTCTGTCTGGAAATATAATGAGTAAAAGTGTTATTCCAGCAATCGGAAAGGGAAAGATTGATTCCAGTGTAAAGATGATCAAAAGGAAACAGCTGATATTTGATTGTTTGATCATTCTCGCATGTCTGTACTTGTTGATCTGAGTAGCCAATAGGAAGATAACAGTACGTAATGCAGCAGCCATTGTTTATTTCTTTTCATCTTGTCTGAAATTCTGTACTGTTTATATTGTTTCTATGTTCTTTCACTTATGCCTGTGTGTCTTTTACTATGTTTTGATTCTTTTATCTCTAAAAATAAATTTTAAAAAAAGATGATCAAAAGAGAATACAAGAACAAGCCAGAAGTCCAGATAGGGTCAATATCCATGTGTTCAGTTTTCAAATGCATTCATGTAATCCCTATGTATTTCCATGACAAACTTGGACATTCATATCTCAGATGACAAATGACTTCTTCAAGCCACATCCTAGCCAAGGGCTTCCCTTCAGCTGCTTCAGTGTATGTGTGTGGCATAGTATTGATGCCATTATTCAGATCCTTTATGCTTTCATCTATTATTTTATAAATAAGGATAAACAAAAGATTTTAAATGACCGACACTAGCAATAAAATACATAGGTCTAATATGTATTTTATTGAGGCCAAATGGGAACTCATCAGACATGCTAATCATAGAAATTATTAACATATTGAATTCTTGTTGTACACAAGCCATCTGTCTGCTCAGTTGCAAAAGAAAATAACAAAAAGATAGGTCAAACTCATGCTAGAAATATAATGTTGGAGGTCACATATAGAGAAGGCAAGATGTAATTAGGATGCTTACATTTTTTTGTTGTTTATAAGAGAGATTCTCTCATAAATTCCTACTTTCATATATTTCACTTTCTTGCATGTTTTCAAGTATAGATTAAATTTGAAAGATATTTTCAAGTGTTCTTTGGAAAAGCAAACACAAATTTGTGAAATACCTAGAGGCCTTGAGACTACTACTTCTGTTGGCAAGAAAAGGGATGAAATACAGGTGAACCATGTCAACACTTCTTGCTGCAGTCAGTTAGCAAAGCCCTGCCTAAGATAAAGAAAGTGAAGAAAGATCTCCGTGAGGGAACACTGAGCACCCACAGCAGTGGTAATCTGCTTGAGTGAATAAAGATTCTATGTAGTCTTTGCTGTCCCAGCAACAAGACTGTGCTCGCTCTTGGAGCCATGATCATGCCCGGAAGCATGATCGAACAGTCAGCCTCTTCTGCAGAGCTGACCTCCCAGCCATGCTTCACTGATTAATGAGTACCTGGCATCAGAATTTAAAAGTCGAGGATAATGAGAAGGAGTAGAACTCCTAGAGCCAACATCATCATCTGTCTGAGGCCTGCTTTTACACTGTACAACATTATGCACCAAAATCCCAAAATTATTGCATCTCAAATTTTGTGGTATTGAAGGAAAGCATGACATCATCATGAATAGTGGTGGTCATAATCAAGAAGAATTCCGAGAAATTAAGAAAGAGGTGAGGCCAGTGTGTTTCTAGACTCAAAGTAACTTTCTGTTTTAGTCTGTGAGACTTAGAAAGGGACACAGTTCTAATATTATATCCCAGCATATATCGTGGCGCAGGTAACACAGCCCATTGTCTCACCACTGAGCATTTGAAGAGCACATTACCATACTAAGTACTGAAGAAGACTTAGAGAAACAGGAGCTCCCATCTCTGGCTTGTGTGGAATATATATTACTAAAAGCAGAGAACAGTTTTGCAGTATTCATCCAACATAATAGCCTTAAGCAGTAAAAATGAATGAAGTAGAGCTAAATCTATCACCATGTATGGATCTTGGCTATTTAATGTTGCAGAAAGCAACACATAAAAGCCACTTATCTAGAGCTGAAGACATGTGGGACAGCAGTATGCATTTTAATGGAAAGGGCCATATGAAATAAAGGAGGCCACGAGGAAAGGGAAGGACACAAACTGACTTCGAGGCAGAGGTTATGTCAGTGAAAGAAAGTAGGGAAATGAGATCAAAAGGGCTCAGCAAGGAGTTTGAATTGATTGTGCCATTGTTTTACTTCCTCAGAAATAAAAATCTTAAGCAAACAAAGCAAAACACTAAACTTTGTTTAAACTACTGATGGGAGATTCAGAATATACATTTTGTCAGCCCCTCTCAATTCCCACTAAAATGAAAACAAATGTATTTTTAAGGCATAACTCTAAAAGGAGAGAGAGAACGGGAAAGAAAACAACAGAAGCAAATTTTAGTAGCTAGAAAGCGGATGTGATTTTCTGACTTCAAAGAATTGAGAAAAGGGAATCCGGTGCTGACAGTGGGGAGGCAGAAAAACAGCTTGATTTTCTCCGCGGGCCCCCAAGAAGTTCAGAAATGGGCGACACAAAGTACTTGGAGCACAGGCGGCAGCAGGGCTGAAATGGACGGATAGGTTGGAAGTCTGTATAAAAGGCAATTGGATCCCATATCCCTGGCCCCCTCTGAGTGTGGCGGTAGTGTCCCGCCCCACTTTCCTTGAAAACAGAAGTTGATCCCTTGAAAAAGGTAAAACAGAGGGTCCCTCACCCAGAAGTGCACAGCGAGAAGCATATTAAAACCAGGGCTAAGAGAACCGCCCCACACTGAACTGTGAAATCCACAGTCCTCTCCCTTCATGTGGTTCCCGGAACAATGGTGGCAGTAAGCCTTACCCCAGGGAAGAAACCGACAGAATCTTCTCCAGAGAATTTGACAATCCGGAGCAAAAAGGCAAGACCATTGCACTGGGGGGGGGGGGGGGGCTGCCAAAATGGACTAGAGCCAAACACCCCCACAGTGAGCTTCAGACCCAGAGGCTCCACCTGTGTGCTCAGAGGCGTCCCTCCAGCCGTAAGTGCCCTACTCCAAAACACAGAGGAGCAGCTCCAGGACTTCAGACAGCTGAGAAAAGCGCCCCCACCCACCCCATCTGAAACACAGAGATCAAGCACACAAGCAGAGACAAGGAAACAGGAAGAAACAGGTTGTCTACAAGGAAAAGTTTAAAAGAAATATGTAAGCCTAATCTATTTCAGAGAAACAGATGATGGATCCATTTTGGAAAAGAGCAAAATGCTCTAAGAAGACTGCTAGCGTTTAAGTGTCAAACATGCCCCAAAAGTGCAGCAGCACTGGAAGGTGGTGTGGACTTCAAGAAGTCCTTAGGTCACTGGGGCTGTGCCTGTGAGGGGGACTCACCGTGTCATTCTCTTCTTCCGTTCCTTCCAGGTTCACGCAGTGATTGCCCTGCTCTCCTATGAACGTCTGCCGGGAGGCGCTGCCTTATCAGAAGCAGGAATAAATGCAGTCACACGTCTTAGGCTAGAACCCCTAAAGCCATCGTCCAAAATGAACCTTTAATCTGAATAACTGTCCCAGGTATTTTACTGTAGCAACTCAAAGCCGACTGATAAGAAGGCATTTTGGAGAGCAACTAATGTCTCATCAAAATTGAAAAGAAAATAATTGTAAAATTTAGTAGAAGAGTAGAAAATTTAAAATTAGAAGAAAAGAGATAAGAAAATTACAGTACCCATCAAGATTGTAAGTAGTCAAATAAGAAGAATCCTGGGGTTGCGCAGAAAAGGAAAAAGGAAGTTCTCAAGTAAATAACTCAGAGAAACGGCCTAGTAGAGAAGGATTTGCTTTGCCAGCCAGTATTCAGCAAGAAAGATGGAACCATGACCATATAAATACACAGCATTGAAAAATTTTAGAACAAGTTCAAAAAACCCTCCAAGGAAGAAAGAAAAGAGAGTAAGGAAAACACTATACACCAAAATCAAAATCAAAACAGCCGCAGTCCACTGCAGGGATACAATTCTAGCCACTTATTCTACAGAGGGACAGATAGATAGAAAGTATTTTTAGGCTTCTCAGGCCAGGCACAATCCACTGCACAGTATTTAGCATTTTTGCTGTTTGGTTGGTTTGATGATAGTGGTGGAGGGGGTCACAGTCTTTACATATGTAAAATCCATTTTAGCTCATGGCCACACAAAAGTAGACTACCCGGACCCAGTTTGTTGATGTTGGTTACTCACAGCAATGCTGAGAGCCAGGTGCCAGTGAAGTGTGAATTTAGAAGTCAGAGTGAGAACTATGTCCAACTAGCACTTTATGCCCTTCCAAATTATTGATTAAGCTCACAGCAGAAAGACATTTGGTTATGTAAATTCTCCAAAAACTTCCCATCTGAGCACCATCTTCCAGTATCCTCCAAGGACACATGTGCCACTAAAAGACTGTAAGTTGGAAAAGAGAAAGAAAACGTTGTTTGAAACTCTGGGATCAAAAGTGAAAAAGATAAAGAACTCCCAGAGTATGATAAAGAAGGTAAGTCTCAGGAAAGAATTTATGCCAGAATTGAGCAGGGTGAAGTCTGGAGAAATCGCTTCCAAAAGGTAAAATTGATAGAATGACTAATAACACTGAATATGCTGGATGAAAATTCAGACAAATAGTTAAGAGTTTTGGAGGAAAGGATAAAGAAAATTTAGAAAATAAAATATAATCTTTAGCTTCAGAAGAAAGATGATATGTGCCAGAAAGGAAAAATCAGAGGGTACCAAATGAGTTATATGGTCAAAATATGTGTTAGGAGGGTAAGAGGGAGGATGGCAGAGGAAAGTGACAGGGAGCTAAATCTCTGTACTCTAGTCAATATGGAATGCCTAACAAATTATATTAGTAATATTTATACTTTACATAGTGATGTAAAATACTAAACCAAAATCATAAAAGACATGGACAATGGTTGCCTCTGAATTGAAGGAAATTAAGCAGTTATTTTAAGAATTCAAGAGGAAGGGTGCTGCTTACATTGGTTTGTCCATATTTCAATATTTCCCACTTTAAAATCTTATTATTGAGGAACATGTTTATATATTAATACAGAGTGTTATTAAATACAGTTTTAGTACCTCTCCAAAGTTTTATTGTAGAGAACACCAGAATATTTTTAGCTAGAACTAGTTAGGCAGGGTATTAACCCCACTTTATCAATATCTGATAAAAATTAAAAGTCTCCGAATCTTGCTTCACAAATTTAATCCTCCTATTTTCCTCTAATACTCTTTACTCATCCATGATGTATGCAATCGAGCAGGTCTGATCCTCAAAGTCACAGAAAGAGACACACATTTGCCTCACAACGGGAAGTTGTTGAAAGAATAAACAGAAACATAAGGAAGGAGAGGAAAGTGCTTCATCAGCACAGCCATCGGGCACATTGGATATTTGTCATATTGTGGCCACAAAATATCTAGAACATGTCCTACATTTGGAAACCTTTAGTCCTATGAGTCTCAGTAGAACACAGAGTTTGCTCCCAACATAAGCTGGAAATGCTACCTACTTTCCAATATTCCGTTGGTCAGCTTCTAGTTCTGGTCCCTAACCTTCCAAGCAGTTGTTTCAGCTGCTCAGTAATCCTTTCCTTTGTGAATAAGCAGAATTGCTTTTATTTCTTTATCTTGTTTGATTGCTCTGGCTAATGTTTGGAGTACTATTTGAACAGAAGTGGTGATAGTAGATATCCTTGTCTTGTTCCTGATTTTAGGGAGAAACATTTCAGCTTTTCCCATTTAATATAATGTTAGCAATGGGACTCTCATAAATGGCTCTCATCAGATTGAGACATGGTCTTTCTATATCTCTTTTCTTCAAGGCTTTCAACATAGAATGGGTGTAAATTTTTGTCAGTCTTTTTCTGCATCTATTGAAATGATCATGTAATTTTTGTCTGTACTTCTGTTTTTTTTTTAATTTTAAAGAAAATAGTACAAAAATAAAAAGAACAAAAGCAGAATACAAACAACACAGAGCAAGGACATTAGAAATGATATAGCATTTCAAACCAAATGATAGGGATTAACAGTGGTTGTTATATTACATATTGTTATCTTCAACAAAGTTGCTCAGATTACCAGATGTAAGGATAGAATATTGATCAAGTCATTAAAGAGAATAAGAAAGTAATAATTTAAAAGAACTTTAGAGACAATACATAGTGGCACTAGACAGGATTGTAGGAATTCACCATTGGTTGTTATACTGCAAATTGTCATCATTGTGTAAATTGCTCAGATTACCAGATACAAGTATTCAAAATTGATCAAAATAGTAGGAAAAAAACTTTTAATCATTAACTATTTCCAACAAACCATCAGACACCAACAGTGCAGTATACCATCCATATATATATATAATTTGCCTTAGTACTTTTTCTTCTTTCCCTCATCCCAGTTGCTCCTTCCTTTGAGCAGTTTCTTTCCCTTTCTTATTATCTATTGTACACTGTGGGTTGTATTCACTCTTTCATGTTCTTACACCAGGGAGACAATGTGATGTTTATACATGTAAGTCCGATTTATTTCACTTGAGTATGGTCTCTAGTTGCATCCATTTACCTATAAAAGCCTCGAATTCATCTTTTTTTATAACTGAGTAATACGTGCTTCTGGTTTTTTAAATTTTTTTTATTTTAAAGAATAAAAGATAACAACTCTGAGTGATATATAACATTTGTTAATTTGCGTATGTTAAGCCATTCTTTTTTTTTTTTTTTCCCGGTACCAGGGATCGAACTCAGGACCTTGTGCTTGCCAGTCAAGCGCTTATGCCACTGAGCTATACCCCCAGCCCCCAAGCCATTCTTGTATCCATTAAATAAAGCCAACTTTGGTCAGAATGTATGATCTTTTTGATGATTTTTACATCGTTTTTTCCAGTATTTGTTGATTTTTGTACTTATGTTCATCAAAGAGATAGGTCTGAGTTATTTTTTTCAGTTGAGTTCTTGGAATCAGGGAATCAGGGCAATACTACCTTCCAAGAATAACTTTGTGCATGCCCCTTCCCTTCCAATTTCATCAGAGTTTGAGGAGTTAGATATGCCCTGAAGTTCTTGTAGAACTCAATGGTAATCCCAACTCCTGGTATTTTCTTAGTTGGTAAGTTGTTTATTATTACTTCAATTTTGTTGACTGTTTTTGGTTCTTCAGGGTTTTTACATCTTCTTACTTCAGTTTCTTGTAATTCATATGCATCTAGGAATCCACCCATTTCTTCTGGATTCTCCACTTATTTGTGTGCAGGTTTTCAAAGCAATCACTAATAATCTTCTAGATTTTGGCCTTACCTGTTGTGATTTTTACCTTTTTCAACTCCAAATCAATTGCATTGATTTGGATCTTTTTCCTTTTTTGGTAAGAATTTCTAAAGGTTTTTTTATTCTGTTTACTTTGAGGGAACAGCTCCTCAATTCACTGATTTTTATGATGTTTCTTATCTCAATGTCATTAATTTCTGCTCTGACCTCTACAAGTTTCTTTTTTTACTAGCTTTGGATTTGGATTGTCCTTATTTTTCTAAGACCTTGAGGTGTGTCCTTAGGTTATTCCTTGCGATCACACTAATTTCCTTCTCCTTGCTTTTTTTAATGTCTAATCATTTTTCTTCTGTTTTAAATGATAGCTCACTATTCTTTTTAACTTAATGTCATTTTTATTGGTACATGTTTACTATGCAAATAATCATATTCCTCTGGGAAGTTTGTCCATGTGCATAATACATTTTGATTATTTTTTATTCCTTTTCCCTCCCTTCTCTCCCTCTTCTGCCCATCACTTGGTCCCTGTACTGTTTGCAAAAGACCTGTCTCCATCTTTCCTATTCTCTGCCTTTTTTTTCTTTATTGACATTTTTAACTTCTCATATAAGAGAAATGATGTGATATTCAAGCTTATGTATCTGGTTTATTTCACTTAACATTATGGTCTCAAGGTGCATCCGTTTTCCTACAAATGATTAAAGTTTGTTCTTCTTTATGGCAGAGTGATATTCCATTGTGTATAAATAGCATGAATTTTCTATCCATTCACCCATTAATGGATATATAAGCTACTTTCAAGATTTAGCTATTGTGCACTTGTGCTTCTATAAACATGGACATCCGTGTAACACTTTAATATGATGTGTTGAACTCTTTCTGGGAGAATCTTTCTGTGGGTATTCAGAACTGCAAAAACTTCCCCCTTAAGACTGGTTTCATTATGTCCCATAAGTTCCAATATATCATACTGGAATTATTGTTTAATTATAGGCACTAATTTCTTTCTTAATTTCACCTGTGACTCACTGATTTACTCAAGTGGTTATTGCTTAATTTGCATGTGTTTGCATGGTTTGTATGGTTTCTTTTGCCATTGCTTTCTAGTTTCATTACACTATGATCTGATAATACACATGGGAAATTCTGATTCTTTTGTGTTTATTTAAGCATGCTTTATGGGCTAGTATGTGATCTGTTTTGGAGAAAGCTTCATGTACTGCTGAGAACTATTCTATTCTCATTGGATGGAATATTCTGTATATATCTACTGAGTCCACTTGTTTGACGGTGTTGGTTCAGCTAGATATTCCTTTGTTGATTTTTTCATCTAGTTGATGTATCAATTTGTGGCCAGATTATTGACATTTCCCACTATGGTTATGTTAACGTTTACCTGATCTTTTACATCCAGTAGTATCTTTATGAAGTTAGGTTTTCAGTGCAAATATGTTTATAATTGTTATCTCCTCCTGTTGAATTGTTCCTTTAGGTGGCATGCAGTGAAATTGTTTGCCTCTTTTGTTTTGGCTTGAAGTTCACTTTGTCTGAAAATAGAACAGCTTTTCCAGGATTCTATTTCAGGCTTCTGTTGCATGGAATACTGTTTCCCATCCTTTGATTTTTAGTCTGTGAATTTTTTTGGATTAAATGCATTTCTTGTATACAGAATACTGTTGCGTTTAATTTCTTTAGGCAACCTGACAATCTTTGTCTTTTGATTGGGGAAAAGAGACTGTTCACACTGAGAGAGTTGTCACTGAAAGGTATTGTTGTATTCCTGCCATCGTATTATTTCCCTGTTGCTGATTTCTTTTTTATTCTCTTCTGCTTAACTGCTCATCCAGTCTTATATTTGTTCCATTACATTTTTTCACACTATTGTCTTCACTGTCTGTCTTGGATATCTGAGAAGTTTTTGGAGTGATGCTTTGGTGATCCTAAATTTCTTAAGATGTTCTTTGTCATAAAAGATCTTAATTTTCTATCAATTATGAAAGATAGTTTTGCAGGATATATCAGCTGGGATTGAAGGTTTTCTATTAGGGCTTGAAACACTTCATTCCAAACTCTTCTGGCATTTCAACTTTTTGTTGAGAAGTCTGCTATAATTCTAAGAGGCATTCATACCCGAGTCTTTCCTTTTCTCTAAGAATTTTTAAGATTAATCCTTTGATGTAACTTAGTCCTTGCATGTAGCTTCTGAGATTTTGACCATAATGTGTCACGAAGAGATTCTTTTCAGATCATGGCTATTTGCGGATCTGTTTGCCTCCCTTATCTCTATGCTAACTTCTTTCACTATATTCAGAAAGTTTTCTGCTATTATTTCTGGAAATAGGCATTTGTGTGGTATTCTTATTGTTTGCACATTCCAATAAATCTTTGCTTTGATTTTGTTTTTGTGTCATCTAGCAACTTCTGAAGTCATTTTTCATGTTCTCTTGTTTTTAAGTATGCACAGTCACCTGCATCGGCCTGTACTCTACTCCTGACATTCTGTATCACACTGGTCATTTCTGTTGTCCATACATTCAACAGAATTTTTAATCTCCTCAGATTTCTGTTTGGTATCTTTTCATGTACTCTAATTCTTTGCTAAACTGGTCCTTCATGTTTTCTGGCATTTTGTTTGGCACACCTAGTTTTTATTAGTGTATTCTGTAAGCTCATTGATTATTTTCTTCAACTGAATTACTTTTCGGTTATACCTCCTTTGAGTTCACTGAGCACCTTATTGATTTTTTGGGGTCTCCTCTTTTATCATTTCATATAATTCAAGTGTTAGTTTTTTTATTTCCTCCGAATGATGTCCCATGTATCAATTTTGGGGAAGGTGGGACTTTTTGGTAGCATTTTGTTGCCTTGTCTTCTCATGCTTTTATTGCTTGTGTGTGTGTGTGTGTGTGTGTGTGTGTGTGAGAGAGAGAGAGAGAGAGAGAGAGAGAAGAGAGAGAGGGAGAGAGAGCACACGTGTGCTGAGGATTGCAAGTGATTATAATGGAAAGGCTTTGTTGCTAATACAGAGAGCTCTAGTTAGTGTCTGCTTTCCAGTGGCGCCCTTGGGGCATGGCTAACTATAGGACTTTACCTCTGCCCCAAGATCCAATCACTTCTGTTAATTTGGGAGGGGAGGATACAGTGTAATTGGCCCAGAACCCAGTTCTTTGGAAATGAACCAATTTTGTTAGTAACACAAAAACAACCCCCGTATTGGCATACATTAAAAACTAATTAATAGCAACAACTCTGTCACCCTGGAAACAGCAACAAAATCAGCAGCCATAATAGAGTCAAAGATAAACTGGATATTGCCTTACTATAAGAACCAATAAAGGGCTGGGGATGTAACCCAGCAGCATAAGTGCCTGCCTAGCAATAGCAAGGTCCTGAGTTCAACTCCAGTACCAAAAAATGAACAATGAAAGCTACCACTGTACCACCCTTAACCACACAGGAAACTTATTTGTATAATATAGACAGAAAAGCAAATATTGACAGTTAGTATCTAGTAAATGCAATAATTATGTAACCATTTTTTTAAAAAAACAATTAAATAATAATAACATACAGTTAACTAAATAGCTAAAGATTAGTAAACCTTAACGGTTGTACTTAAAGGTGGAAGGGGTGGAGAAAAGGATAATGAGAGAGGTGAAATTTGAAAAATAAAGAAAAGAAAGAGAAAGAGGAGAGAAAAGTGACAAAGAATCCTATTAAAGAATAAAATAGAATTGATAGAATTAGATCCAAGTAACAGAAATCAACAAGCAACAAAATTAAAAAAAAAAAAAAAAAGAAAATGCAGAGAGTAAAAATAAAAAGAAAAGAAGTGAGTCCACAAAGAATTCCTCTGCATTTCTGAGTGAGTCATTCCTTTGCAGGGTCTGCAGTATGGAAAACCACCAGACACAGAGGAGGAAGAAGAAGTCAAGTGACTGCTGAACCCTACTTTGCTTCCCACTGGCATTTTGGTTTGTCAGTGATGAACCCTGCTCGGCCTTTTCCACTATATATGATCGAGCCATGTGTCCACCCTAATGCTGTTATCACTCTGGCAGATCCCAGCTTCCGTGTCCCTCTGTACACCTCAAGCTGTAGCTTTCTCCACCAAGCTTTATGGCCTGTGGCTTCGTGAGCCGCCCCCTTTCTCCAAGGGCCCCTCTCTCCATGCATCCCTCTTCCAAAAGAATAAAGTACTATCTGCCTCAGAGTTGTTCTCGAAATTGGATGAGACTCTCTAATGCTGTTCTTAGCACCCACCCTTTTGGTAACAGCCTTTCTAGCATTCTCCCACCATATTCACAACTTAGGCCAGTGGTGGTTTCTGGACACTCTTGGTAAAATGAATCAGTACGGGTGTGAGCACCTGGCTGTGGCCCAACCTGGGCCAATCTTAGCACTTCGCCAGGATTTTTCTGAGTATTAATTGAAAGAGTGATGGAAACTGTGAGAAAAAAACAAACAAACAGGTTGCTAACAATTTCCTTAGAAGGATACACAGCTTATTTTGCTTGTTAGCCCAAGTAACATTTTTATAGGATTCCCTCAACAGTCAATCTTTCTCAGGAAGCATTCTAAACATAAATTACTCTATCTTCACTAAACGAATGTTTATCCTAAACTTCAGATTTCATCAGTAGTGAATCCCACGTTTTCATTGCTTGGGTTCTGCATAGCCTCTTCCTGAAAACCTGTAAAGCATCATTTTTCACTTCGGTGAGTTTCTTATTTTCTGCCTCCAGCTCCCTCTTCTGGACTGAAGAAGCCACCAGGAATCCCTCTACCTCCCTTGCCTCTCTGCTCACCTTTTCTCACTGTTCTTTCCCTCTTGCTCCTGTTCATCCTACCTTCCTTCCATTTTGACCCCATATTCCAATTTGTCCCTGTCTTTACCATCCTTAAAAGCTCCCTTTCTACAAGCTGGTCCAAGCTCAAAATATGAGGTCACTAAAATCTACTCTTCCCGGGCTGCTCTTTGTGGTTTTCTCTCTTTGTTAAACCCTGTGATGCTTTGGGGTTTCTTTGCCATCTCACTCTGTTTCTCTGCTCCCCGTTCCTTTCCTCTCTTGTTCCCTTGTTCACAATCTACTCACTCAGCCACAACTGATCCCTCCTTGCATTAATCAATCTAGCATAGATTACTCATGCGTGGGCAGTTTTGGGGTCATCATGACAAATCAGTGAGGTTGTTAATATTATCAGTCAGATTTTAGTAATAAGGAAATTAAAGCACACAGAAGCTAAGTAAATTTTCTAAGCTCATAAAGTGAGAAAATTGCCAAAACCAAGACCAAAACTAAGTCTACATAACTCTAAAACTATGACACCACAACTCTAGCATGCCACCTTGACATGCAGTGTGCCCTGGCCTCTTGAGTTTTAGCAGCATCACTTGTTACTAATCTTCACGAGGACCTTGATGTAGAAGGCATATAAGCTCAGATAAACCTACATTAACACAGACTTCCAGGAAGATGGTGACCAGGTGAGCGGCAGAGGGAATCTCTCCCAGAGACCAATCCTTTGCACACGGGTGCCCAGTCCGTGGATGCAAAATTCCAAATGATCGGGCTGCTCTCCGCGGCCTAAGCATTAAAGTGCCGGCTGGACAAGCCGTGCGGCGAGAAGTGGTCGGATCCTGAGAGCTGGGCGCCCGAGGGATCAGTGCTGCGCTTGGGCCGCAGCTCGGCTGAAATCGCGTACAGCCGAGAGAGCAATTGCGGTGGGACGGATGCCTCCAGCTCCTGAACCCGATCGGCTCGGAGGCGGCTGTAACCAGGATTTGTTGGAGGCAGCAGAGCAGCGGAAACTCAGAGAACGCGCTACTGAGGCAGATTGCGCCAATCTGGGCAGCGGTCCGGGATCCCGCTCAGAGCCCCGCCCCCGCAGGCAGCGCCGTGTGAACTGGAGCACCTGCGATCGGCGGGATTTCTGAGTCAGAATAAAGCTCGATCCAGGGAGATACACCTTAACGGCATTCCTGTCTGCACGATCCCAGGGTGAGTTGAGTGGGCGCTCTAATCGGTTTTTCCTGAGTCGGGAAGAAGCTCTGCCCAGCGAGTGACATCAAAGCAGCTTTAAGGGCTGCGGGATCTCCCAGGTAGGAAGAGCTAGCTAGGTGCCCTGACAGGATTTGTGAGGGGGGAAGGAGCTCGACCCAGGGAGGAACACCGGAGTGGCGTGTCTGCAAGACCCCTGGGGTGGCAAGCTGTTCATACGCCCCAGCCAGGTCTTGGGGTAGGGAGTAGAAGCAGAAATCTCAGCAGACAGCTTAAGGGACATTCTCCCAAAGAGAAGGAATCATTGGAGCAGCCTCTGCAGCAGACCTTTGCCTGCTGAACTGCCTGGGGAATTTATAGTTCCACATTTTGAATCTGATACCCAAAAATGGGAAAACAGAGGAACAAAATGCAGTCTCAAAACTCAACCCCACCCAGAACAAATTTTGAATGTGAGGATACAGGGGAACCAGGAAGCCACATACCTGCAAGTTATGAAACGATTGCATCCGAAATAAAACAACTCTAACAGGCCATAAAAGAGTTTAAAGCAGAAATAAGCCACATACCCGCAATGATTTCTCAGACAAAAAACGAGCTGAAAACAATGATGGAAGAAATGTTCCATTCACATAGAGAAGAAATGGACAAAAGACTAGAAGAAAATAGGAAACAAATGGAAACGTTGCAAGAGCAATTTAGGAATGAATTACCAAGAATGAAACAGGTCCAAAGAGAATGCCAGGATTTGAAAACTAATGCTGAAAGCATGCAAAAAAGTTTAAATAAAACCGAAGATAGAATTTCAGAACTTGAAGACAGCATGACAGCTTATGAGCGTGAAAGGAAGAATCTCATGATATCATCAAAGACACAAGAAAAGTCAATCCAACAGCTGCAAAATGAGGCAAAACGTAACAATATTCGAATATAGGAGTGTGTGAAACACCAGGAAATCTCACAAACGATATAAAAGGAATATTTGATGAAATAATAGCAGAAAATTCCCCAAACAAGGTAAAAGATACTGAAGTTCAGTTCATCGAGGCATATAGAACCAAAATGATCCATAACCCAAAGAAAAACACATACAGGCATATAATAGTCAAGATCCCAGATATCCAGCAAAACAACACAATATTAAAAGCTGCTAGAGAAATGAAACAGATCACCTATAAAGGAAAGCCCATCAGAATCACAGCAGATTTCTCAATGGAAACCATGAAAGCAAGAAGAGCTTGGAGCGAGATACTACAGATTCTGAGACAAAACAACTTCCAACCCAGACTGATGTATCCTGCAAAATTATCCCTCAAATTCAATGGAGAAATAAAATATTTCCAAGACAAAGAACAACTGAAGAACTTCATGAGTGCCAAACCAGCATTGGAAAAAGCACTAAAAGATATTCTA
>PVLD010014479.1:0-52156 GCA_004027595.1 Dinomys branickii | reverse complement strand
TTGTTGTTGATGTTGTTGCTGTTGTTGTTGTATGCCTGTTTTGTTTCTTGTCTTTGGATTTTTGGTTTTTGTGTTTTTTCTGTTGTTGAGAGGATTAACTGTCTGACTAAATTTGCATGTCTGTATATGGGTTCATACATTTACAATTCAAAGATATCAATGGATAAAGCAATAACCACTGTTGAGACCATATCACCTTGTCTATAGATTAGTTGTGATTGTACTATTTTTTATAATTGGTGTCTGTTTGTCAATATGTTTTTGTACTTTTATGTTTCTAAAATAAAAAAATAAATAAATAAAAAATATTCTATTGATAAATTATCATTCAAGTTTTCACAAATAATCTTCTTTCCACTGTAACTAGAATATGACAGAATTTCTTCGATCATGTTTCCTGGAATCAGACTTTTAGAGGAGAGCTGTGTGAAGAGTCTTTATCGAGGGGAGGAAGTCTGAGAGAGATACACGCTCTAAGGAAGTGCATGAGACAGGATGGTCAGAAAGAGAAGCTGACCCAAATGTAGAAGCACCTGAAGTGTTAGCTTGGCTCCTCTAGGAAGTGCTGGAGATCAGATGACCCTTTGGTGTACAAAATTGATAAAAAGGGGTCTTCGTGTTTCCACAACATCTACAGGCCATGTTACAGTCATTGAGAAAAGTCAGAAGCTTGGGACAAATAGATTTGTGACCTAGTATGTGTCCTAGGAAAAGACGTGACTATGTGCCATCAGCAGCTGATATTCCCACTGGCTAGGAGATGGGTACACCGGCCTTCACACCAGGGCCACTGAAGACAGGTAGGCGAGTAGATAACAATGCTTTCTTCTTAAGAATCTAATCTTTTTTTTTAAAGTAATGGATTTGTACTTAAGTAAATAAATTGTTATGGCAGAGAGGGTTTGGTTGCACCAGTGTTCTCCAAAGTGTGGTTTACATGATGCAGGTTAAGGGTAATATAAACTAGTTTTTCAGAAAGGAAGTATTAGGTTCATGTGCATGCAAATAAAATATACCTATACATATATGTGTATCTATATTGACATAAATAACTAATAAAATCCCTAGTATAAATAATCTACATAAAATAGGCAAGTAGCATATATATATGTTATTTACCATAATATCTCATAGTTTATGTTGTTCATACTTTTATAGACCAAAATGAAATCAAGCATAACCTTTACCATATTGTACAACATTATGAAAGAAGAAAAAGCTGCTGGAAATAATTTCATGACACAGCTTTTCTAAAGATTCCAAAATGACATGTAAATGAATCACAGCAGACTTGTTATTTGGAAATTTCATCTCTACAGTTGAATGTAAAAAATTAATTTTTTATCTAATGTAAAAAATTCACATTTTTTATCAGTTGCATTACTTAGTATCTGAGCTTACTTTTTAAAAAGAGTGGCATACATTTTCTTACCTATGCACCCCTTTCTTCTGAGAATACATAATACATTTGGTTGCTTTGCAAAAACTAAACGTGGGGATCTAAGCTATTCTTTCAAAGACACGCGTTTGCTGGCCTGGTACTGTATTTCTGCACTGCTATTCAGCTTTTGTGTCCGGGTGATCACACAATGTCTTTTGCTTTCAAAGTAAGAGAATGTAATCATTCTGAAGGTTTTAAAATGTCATTTAAATTCAATGGGCACGTACAATCAAGGCACATAGAAGGAGTTGGCTGTAATTGTGAAATATACCCTCATCTGGAAAATATTAAACTGTGAAAAAGCATGCATGGCACAGTAGGTGAAATATAGTATGTTTAACAGTGTCTTAATAGTTATGAACTAATAAATATAAACAATAAAATTGGCAGGGAATGGCATTGTTTTATACTGCCACATTCATTTATGGAAAGATTTAATAAAGTACTGTGAAATAAATATTTCTCTAGTTTGTTTAGTGTTGCTTATAAGCATACAAATAAGGAAAAGAAAAATTATTTCTCTCTATATATACACACATTAGCTAAGATAATTGTACTACTAGTTACAATTAGTTCACTGAAAGGAGCAGTTAGTGCTTATATTTTTTGATCAATTTTCCAAACCTATATCTGGTAATCTGAGCAACTACTTTGAAGATAACAATATACAATGTAATAACCATTGTTAATTTCCTATTCTCTTTTTTGGAAATTCTTTTTTTTTTTTGGAAATTCTTTATTATTGTTTATTTCTCTTTAAAGAAAAGATCCAAATATGAGATAAAGTAAGGCAGACTTAACTAGGGAGGAGTCTAGAAGTTGCCAATTGTCATTTACCAAAGAATTTCACATATTTTTCTGATTCTGGATAATTTGGTCAGGCCAACTCCTTATTTCTTAGTCTCATAAAATACTCTATCCATTTTTAGGCAAACTTTTAGGTCAAAATATCCTTATTGGTTTTCTTATATTGTTTCTTATTTGTATACCCCAGGTTAATTCTTTATATCAAATCGTATATGAGTAAGACACTATCCTGTTAGACTCAGAATCTAATGGCCAAGATGCAATTGTGTCCATTTCATTTGTAAATTGACCTACTTTTCTTTTATCAATGAATTAATCATAAGCAAAAAAAACAAAGTTAAACTTAGAAAACTACATAAAGACTGAGAAATTGTTTCATCATTCATAAACCTGTTAAGTAAAACTAAAATTTCTTAAATAGTGTTCTACAAAACAACTTCCTTATCGTTAAATAAATCTATAAATAACTGTTAGTAGCAGGATTTTCTTAGGGATAAACTACTTTTGAACTCAATTCAAATTCACTCAAAATACTTTATTTAAAAAATATTAGTCAGAGAAGTTTTTGTTTTCCCCCTCAGAATGGTTAAATTGGCTCATGAGCAAGCAAGGAATTCATTTCCAGCAAACTCTCACCCTGGATGCAAAACAAACAACAATGCTTTTCAGCTCGACTGGCGCCTTCAAGCTGAGCTCAGAAATTGTAATTAAAAACCATTTAAAAGTCTCATTTCATAGTTTACTCGTGGGAAGAAGAACATCTTGTTCCAATTCCATTCCTCAAAACACCTCCCACACTATCCCTGAGACATTTTCAAAGGTCCTGGTTGGAGCAAGCACCTACCTTGTTTTGAATGTGGATCAGTATGCCAAGCTATCAGCATACTCCGAAGTGCCATCATCACATCTGTTCTGCCTCCCAGAGAGAGGGTCAAACCACCCTCTCATCTCCAGCTGAGATTATAGGCCCCATCTCTTATAAAATTCTCCCAATATTAGACCATAATAAATATAGACTCTTGGCTTTTGTATATGACTTGGCAATGCAATCTCCCAGTGGCATGGGTATTTATCTTATCCAAAGATATGTGTCATTAGCTCAGCCTGCTAAGCCAGGATTAACCAGCCTGGGGTGTATTTTGAGTTCAAGGCCACCCTGAATTGCATTAAGACCCTGTATCAATAAAACAGAAACAAAGATTCGTCACTGTGTTGGTAATATCAACAGGAATATAATGAGTTACACCATCACAAGGACTACACATTAGAAATGTAGTTACCCTCAATGCTAGATAGTACATTCAGTGTTGACAGATAGTGAACTTCACAAAAAATCAGTTAAGTGGAGCCAGATTCGTTCTTTCCCTTATAAGATAAAGAAAATTGTGGCAAAAGGAAAAGGCAAAGGATCCAGGATTAAAATGTGCACTACTGCAATTCTGAGAATGAGAAGATGGAAAAGGTAAAAGTGTGGGGACGTGTTTGCATGAGTCTTTTATGCCTAAAGATCATCTCTGTTGGTTTTTATTGCTTGTATAAAATGGACAAGTGTTTCATGGTCTTGGTGGATTAGCTCTGTTATCTTCCTTATGACTGGCTGACTTATGTGCATACTAACTAACCAGACACAGTGGATTGGCTGGAACTTGAGTCTCCTCACAATCATTTCCAAAAGGTTGAGGAATTAAAATTTTACAAATGTGAAGGACAGTAGGGAGCTCTCTGTGGGTTTATTTGTGGGTAAGTAAAGTAAGTGAGATTACTGTTAGGAGATTTATTTTATATTATAAACTAAACTGATACAAAAACTGCACTAAAAGGCCCATTTCTTCTTTCTTTCTTTCTTTCTTTCTTTCTTTCTTTCTTTCTTTCTTTCTTTCTTTCTGTCTTTTTGAGACGGGGTCTCACTATGCAGTTCAGGCTGAGCTTGAGCTTACTTTATAAACCAGGCTGGTCTTGAACTTGCAATGATTCTCTTGCCTCAGCCTACAGAATGCTGGGATTACAGGCATGCGCCACCATGTCCGGCCCTTTGTCTTCTTTCAACACATGTTCTTATTAGTATGCTGAAATACTGTCATTATGAATATATCTTAGTGATGAAAGAAATTAATACACCCAATTTACTCCCCCAAAATAATTTGTATACATGAAATAAAAAGCCTATGCTCAAATGCTACGTGTAACTATTACTGTATATATTCAACTACACTTTAGTAACAGATGCTATCATCCATTTATTTGCCATTTCATGGACTTCATCAAATACGTTAGTAATTCAAAGTAATTCTTTTTTATTTTTTACCAGAAATCGAACTCAGGACCTTATGCTTGCCAGGAAGGCACTTGTGTCGTTGAACTATATCCCCAGCCCAATTCAATTATCTTATGTACTGCACATATTCTGTTGGTATTGCTATCTCACTTATGAGGAAACAGGGCCTCTGACTGACAAAGTAACTTGTCTAGTGTCCTACGCCCTGTAAGTAGTAATTGCAAACCCTCATCTGGTGGGTTCCAACACACATGTTCTTGACCATTATGCTGTCCTTTTCCCTCTCAAATAATTCTTAAAGTGATCATTCATGATAAATCTGAAAAATTAACATCAGAGTTTAGATTTTAATTTGTTATCTCTATGGATTTTTTTTAATTTAAAGAGAATAATAAAAAGAACAATAGCAAAATACCAACAACATAGACAAAAACAAAACAAAGCAAAAACCATAGGAATGATACAGCGTTTCAGAACAAAAAGGAATTAACAGGGGCTGTTGTATTGCATATTGTTATCTTCAACAAAGTTGCTCAGATTACCAGATGTAAGAATGTAAGATTGTTAGAATCATTAAAAAGAATAAAAAATAAAAACAATAATAATAATAAAAACAGTGAAAAAACAAACAAAACCATTAGAAATGATACAGAGTTTCACTAAATAAGATGGTAGGAGTTCACCAATTGTTGTTATATTGCATATTGTTGTCTTTGAATTAATTATTCAGATTAAGGCATGCAAAATTGCTCAAAAAGAGAAAAAATAGGAATTAACTGTTCCTTTCCATAAACCACCAGACTTCAGCAGTATAATTATCCTGGTTTTCTATAAATATATTTTCCCTTCCTTCTTTTTCTCCTTTCCCTCATCCCAGTTGTTTCTTCCTTTGAGCAATTTCTTTCCCTTCATAATATCAATTGTACACTTAGTGAAATAAATCATACCCACATGTGTAAACATCATATTCTCTCTCCCTAGTATAAGAACCTGAAAGAGTAAAATCTATGGCTAATTTTAAAAATATCAAAGCTAGATTCATTTGACACTCTGTGTACGAGAATATGTATGCCTTTATGGAAATAAAGGTGAAATTGTAGCAGAATTTAATAACTTTGTATCCATCTGTTTCAAAGGACTTACCTATATATTCAAATAGCATCGAGTCTTTCAACTCTCAGACAAATGGAATCTTGTTAGCTTTATATAGCAACTCTGTCTTGGTGTTTGTTTCTTCCTCGGATTTGCTTCTGCTCTCAGAGAACAGCACAGTCTGGTACAATTTGCCTGTCATTCTGAGCCTCTTTCACATACTTATCCAACCTTGGGAGACTGACAAAAGCAACAAGGGTAATACCAATGTGATTGAAATATTTTTATTTAACTTCTTCATCTTAAGATATCCCTGAGCAGATCAATGGATGTCCTGAACACAAAGATATATCTATGCATTTTAATACAGATGTCAAAAGCAACACATGTCAGAGAAGCGATTGAATTAGCTTTATTTCCAAAATGCCCCAAATCCAGGGAATATCTTCAAAGTAGGAGGATATGAGATTTTGAAGGTTCAATAGAGTTTCTTCTGATTTTTAATGTGTTTCCAGGTATGTCAGGGAGCAATAGAGAAATATCTTGAAATATGTTTTATCATCTTCACATCAAGATACTCCTATAGATTTAAACAAATGCCAGCTTTAAAAAGAAAAAAATAGATATTTAAATGAAACATTTTTAAAAAGAAAAGTGGGGTCTGAGATTTTGCTGAAAATGTAAAATCTTTTTAAAGCAGAGTTGCTTCATCACTAATGAACTATGACAAGACCACTGATGAAAAGGAAATAGCCTGCTGGAAAGGAAACTCAATGGGACACATAATAATTTCCAGTGAAGGAACCACAGTATGTTTCCTTCCATCTCGTCTTCATTTATCACTTAGATATGGGAAGCTCATTTCTCAGTTTTTCCTCTGTGAGAGAACAGAAGTACCTGTGCACAAGGGGCAAAAGGGTGAATCATGAAAAAGACACAAAGTCTTTAGACACCTACACGTTGCTAATGCAAAAGTAGACCCAGTGTAAAGGCACACTTGAGTAAAGCAAAACACTTTTCCATAACCTCCTTCAAGTGAAAATGATGAGTAGATTCAAATGAATACAAAGAGACTGTTTTGGCACCAATATTATAATTAGAAAACTTTCTATCCCCTCGAGACTTTATCGAATGATGGTTGTATGATGAAAATATCTGCTATGTATATGGAACTCCAGTCATGACAAATAACTTGCATTGCTCTTGTGCAGCACTCTCCCTTCCTCCTCAGGGCACTAGCATTCGCTGTGTACCTTGATGGCTCTTATTTACTCTTCAGACTGCAACTTTGGTGTGAACTCAGCCAAGCATCAGCTGCTACACCGAGCAGGGTGAAAGGCTGGGTGTTCCCAGAGGTCTGGCTCTGGCCAGGTCCACTAACTCATCTATGGTGAACTTGTACTTGATGTCTCTGCCTCTTTCACTAAACTGAAAGTTCTGTGGGGTCTCAAATGTTGTTTACAGTGTCCTCATTCATAGTACCTACAATAAGCTTTAAGATATGATAAGTATATTATGAATGACAGTGTGGTAGGGGAAAAGCAAGAACTGAACTGGAGGGAAAGAAATATTTTAAAACATCTTAGAAAACTGAGAGAAAAGCTGACCTTAATCTCAGATTTTTTCAAATAGCTGTAATCCTTGTGAAATAAAAGGAGAGAATTCTTCCAAAGGAAGCTCCCTTCCAAGATGTCTACCCAATATATAATATACTACATATGACACACTATTTTTATAATATCTATCTATAATGTATGATGGTGCATAAAATATACATTAATCTCCCCTTATCTGTAGTTTAATTTTCTATGGCTTCTGTTATTTGTGCTCAGCTATGATCAGAGGCTATTAAAATGAAAATGGTAGCTATAATAACTATGAGTTTAAAATTGTGTATCAGTCTAACTAGCATGATGAAATATGCCATTTCACTGTGTCCCACTTGGACTGTGAATCAAGACTTTGTCCCTACCGCATATTCTGTCAACTCATCAATCACTTAGCAGACCCCTTAGCTATCTGATCAACTATTAAAGCATTGCAATACTTATGTTTAAATAATTCTATTTTACTTAAGGATGGTCTGGGAAAGAGCCACACTCTTTGCCACTTCTCCAATTTGCTCTTGTCTGTTTTGCTATTTTCTACCACCATGAACAGTTATCCCTCTGCCATGTGCCACTTTGCCTTGGAGCCAGCTGAGTATGGACTGAAACTTCCATGAACTGAGCTAAATAAACCTTTTCTTCCTTAATTTTGGGCATCAAGTATTTTGTCTGAGCAATGAGAGAAAAGTAACAAGGACAGAATTTGGAACCAGAGGAGTAGGGTTGCTGCTGCAACTGTACCTGGCCATGTGGTTCAAGAGCCTGTGGAAATGGCTTGCGTGAAGTGTTTGGAAAGGTTCGGAGATGTTGCCTGAAAGAGTAGAGCTCAAACATCTTCAGCTGTTCTGTATGAGAGATTCTGATCAGAGCTCATAAGACCAGAAGGCTGATAGAAATCCTGCCAGTATAGACCAGGTTCCAAAGGTTTCTGCTGGGAAGAAGGACTGCATTGGGTGCTAGACTCCCAACGATGTGTATTATGGCTTGACAGAAAGATTTTGCTCATGTGTTTTGCTTATGTCCAGCAATTGCCTAAGATTGAGATTAAGGGTGATGGACTGATTAGTCTGGCAAGAGAAATTTCAAGGCATTCGAATGTTGGGACACTGGCATGGCTATTGTTGGGGCTTTTTACCCCGATTTATGCTGCAAATCAAGAGTAAAGAGCCCAGCAGGATGACTTAAAGCATTGTGAGTTTGGCCAGGAAGAAAGCTCCAGCAAAGCTGTGGATTGCAAAGATAGAGTTGAGCAGATCTTAATTGCAGAGAAAGACCAGGAGAATACAGAGCAGCACTAAGAGCAGCAAGTCTCCATCTTTGCAGGCTCAACCCTGAGAAAGTGAAAGACTTTGCTTTGAGGAGAAAGCTGCAGGGAACTACGTTCCAGAATGGCGGTGGCCACACCAGGTTTCAGAATGGTGGTGGCATAGGCAATTTGTTCCTCAGAAGTGGATTCAGAGTGCCCAACGATCCAGGCACTTGACCCCTATGAGCATGAGAAAGAAAAGCCTGGCTACTGCTCCAGGGTGCAGAAGAACTTGGCATAATCCACATGGCACTGGTTTTAGGCACATGCAGAATGCAAGAGTTCTGAGGTTAAGAAGGCTTTCACCTAGATTTCAGAAGGCCTGGGAGGCCAGGCAGTGTGCCCCTGAGGGGGCAATATGTGAAGCTGTGAGTGTGAAGCAAAAGGTGTGCTGAAGACCTCAGAAGTTTGAAAAAGCCAGGAACATGGATTGTGTGAGGAAAGATGTGAGGAGGGAACAAAGCAGGCCCAAGAGAGAAGCCATGGGAGCCAAAACCACCATAAGAGGTGGAGTCAAACAAGCCCTATCCAACTGACAATGTGCCAAAGATTGCTTCAGATGTTGGACATGGCACTACAGAACTTAATGTTTTCCCTGCTGGCTGTTGTACTTGCTTTGGTCCCAATGCTCTATAATCTCCTCTTTGTACCTTTTGGAATGGTCATATTTATCTTGTGCCATTGAATTTTGAAGTATTTAACTTTTCATTTGTACAGGGGCTCACAGCCAAGACTGCCTCAAAACTTAGGGGAGACTTGGTAATTGGAATTTGCTGAAATGCTAAAACTGACTTTGGCAACTCTTGCAAACATACTAAATGCCTTTGCATAAAGGGATGTACATAAGTCTTTGGGGATCCAGGGGTGGAATATTATGGTTTGTGTCTAGGTTTCCTCCCAAAGCCTCATGCAGTCAAGGGGTAGGCATCTAGAGTTTTGACTGATCCATGGTCCAGTGTTGGGATTATGGATGTGAGTGCTGCACCCACCCTGGGGCAGGTAGCTTGCATACAGTACAAGGGAGGGAAAGAGGCTTGCTTTTTCTGCTCTTCCCTCTTTGCTCTTGCTATTTTTTTCTATCTTCTGCCGCCATGAACTGTTGCCCTCTGCCATGTGCCTCTCTGCGTTGGAGCCAGCCAAGTATGGAGTGAAACCTCCACAAACTGTGAGCTAAATAAATCCTCCCTTCCTTAGTTCTGGGTATCAGGTATTTTGTCTCAGAGAGGAGAGAAAAGCAATGAAGACGATTACAATATATATGTTGAAATCATTCTATTTTACTTAAGGATGTCCTATAGCACAAGAGTAGTAATGCTCCCATTTCAGATATGCCTGATGAGCTGTAAGTTCTTCCCTTCAGTGAAAAGGTAAAGTCTTTGAACCCAGTAAAGAAAGAAGAATGATGAAGTTGCTTAGACCTATCATATATTGGGGGATTGTAAGAGGAAAAAGATATATAATTTTTATGACTGTATATTATTTTATTCTTTTTTACTACTAATTATTATTCGTCTTTTACTGGCCTAATTTATAAACTTTATCGTAGATATATATACACATAGAAAAAATGGAGCACACATAGGGCTTTGTGCTGCTCACTGTTTGTTGCTCTTCAGCTTTAGGTTTGATTGTAGTCACCTGGGGATCACACTGGCTTTCCCAGGACTCTCTCCCGTGTTCTCCCTGGTCAGATGCGGCCATGGGACTCCACTAATGGCCAACCTATTCCTCTACTTTTCTCAACAATACACTGGAACACAGTCCCTCCAAAACATAATTTATGAAGTCTGTGAGTGACTTTTGTCCCTACTATAGAAGGGCTACTCCCACCCCGCTAATTCCCAGTTCTCTCCTGCAATCTGGCTTGCTCCTGCTTTTGGCTGCATCTTCATGAAATTCACAAATCTTTTCCCAAACTCTTTTCATTTTCATGCTTCTCAATAATATCCTCCAGTTCTCCCTGCTCTGTGACAGATAAGGTTATTTCCTCTGAATAGAGATTAAGAATTCTTTTCCAGCCTACTTCTCTCCCCAAAAATGTCATTAAGCCAGGCTCTAGAGATGAAAAAAGAGACAATGTGTATTTGTTTATTTATTAATGAAAACCATATGCTAGGAGCCGATTGCTTGGGAGAGGGCAAAGGTAGAATCTTCAAGTCTTCTTATCTCACCATATGTGCTTGCATGTAATAAATGCCTTCTGAGCTAGAGGAGGAGAAATCAGAAACCTAGTGTTTCAGCCAGCCATACTCAAGATGTAGCTTCTATTCTATTAGAAAATCTCAGAGATTCTCATTCGGTATCAATTACTTGTAACTCAGATAGTATTCCCGAAATATCCTCATTAAAATTTACATCACTAAATTAGAAGGCAAATATCTATATCAATCACTAGGTACCAGACATCTAATTCTATCTTGAATTCTCAGGATGTTTAATCCATACTAGTGATGGTGTCATCTTGTGCCACGTTTTATTTCTTTGGTGAAAGAAAATTTAAGTTGGTGTACAGGTATGCTGGAAAATACATAGCATTGGCCTCATTTTCTCCCTCAGTGGGCTTGCTATTCACATGTGGCTGTCTTCCAACTGTCAGACAAATGAAACTAACAATTTACCTTCATTAGGAGGATTAATCCACATAAGTAGATAATCTTTCTTATGTGCTTAACAGCTTTGTCAAAATGACTAGCTTTTTGATTGACCTGCTAATCTCTTCTCATCTACATTCTCCATTTTTTCATACAAACCTTTTATAGCAGTTATGAAAAATGGTCTATTTTAGTAGCTCCTGAAGTAAAACATATGCTTACAAAGGAATTCACCTGTGAACAGGGAAGAAAACCGGACAACAATAACATCTAAACCCCAACCCACAAGTACTGAGGTAATCAAAGTAGCCAGTGATCAGAAAAGAAAGAGATCAGCTTCATGTCCAAGGCAGATTGCTAGTTGTGTTATAGAAGAATAGCTTCAAGGCCAAAATCTAACTGACATTCTGATGGTCAAATTGAGTGTAAACTGTTACCTACAGAGGAAACAATGGCAAAATGGCTTTCAAAGGGAACAATTCTTACCATTTGAGTTCTGTAATTTATTCTAGAAGTAAATGCCCTAAGGACAGTAAAGAATAAAGTAAAATAGAGTTTTGCACTCCTGCTGGATTTGTGTTCTGTTTGGTTTTGCAAACCACAAAGTGAATGTCATGGATTTTTTAAAATGCAAAGGTCATGATACAAAACACAAGGTGACAAATTAACTGAAACCTCTCATAAACATTTCCCACTGCACTTTACTGGGATATGAATAATGCATCAAATGTTGTCATAATCAAAATTAGAACCAGTAATTAAAATTTGAATACTTCTAAAAACATTTTCGAGCCATTCATTTTGAATACATTTTGATTTGTATGAATAAAACAGAGTGGCCTTATTCTTCTTCATGCTTTAAATTCTCCAGCTGTAGTTAACATCCAATAAAATCAGGTTTCTAATCTCCTTTACTCAGAGACCATGGACATCAACCTAAGTACTCTCCAAAATATTAGTTTTTTGAATATGTGGTGCATATATTTGCCATCACGATTGATGAGTAACCAGGACTTATTTACACCAACCACTAAGTATCACTATTATTAAAGCTGAATTTTTGTAGGTTGTTCAAATGCACATCCACAAAAATGGAATTTAACTCAGCTATTGCTAAAAGACATATTTCAAAAGTACAGACACTCTGTTTTAGTTACATGATTTCTCTATCTTTTAGTATGAAGAACAGAGAATTGTTTTCAGCTTGTGTGTATGTACGTGTGTTTGTAAGTGTGTAATGATTTGCCAGGAAAGACTCAGTAAGCAATTAGTTTGGAAACTGCTATTCCTAATGGGGATTCAAATATTTATTAAGATTAGTTAATGGTTTTTAAAATGAGCGCATATTATTTAGGCATAACATGGGCATGCTTATTAACATAAGCACTTTTAATTAGCATTAATGATGTTTTTAATGAACATCCCAGAAAGTATACTTCTGCCTGGTATTCTTGGATTAAGTAACTGTTTCTTTAATCTCCATATCAATGCTCCCTGGTTATGTACATGGTGCTGGTAGTTAATAACTCAAGAAAAACAACACTGCCTCCAAATGTCTTCCCACGTTAATAGGTCAGTACTAATTTCTGCCTAACTTCTAAGAAAGTTTGAAGAGAAAAATCACAAGTATTGTTTCTATGAGCCTTTTTTCTATGTTTTGAGGAAGAGCATCTAATGTCACAAATGTTTGAGGGAACTGAGTAAGCCAAAAATCAAATTCTCCATTTTTAGTAAGACTGAAGTTCTGACATAGTCTTTCAGCACTTTTGAAAGGAAACCTTCAGTGTCCTGGCTGATTAACCAGCTGACTGGTTAATCCCACTTAACCTTACCATAAAACAGGTTCTGCTGTGACTATCACTCCTAACACTAAATTTAAGCTGCGAACAGCTTTACCTGATCTTCTTGATTCATCCTGGATGTTAGAGTTCAAGGACAAAGAGAGCTGCTAAGAGATTAGCGGCAGAGAAACACCGGATCCTAGATTAAGATAGAAAGCCTAATCCACTCTGGTCTTCCTTGTCCATGGAGATGGTCATAGGATTGAGATATGGACAATCACAAGGAAAGAACATTTCTGGGTAGGCCTCCTGGGAAGGCTTTATACATGAGTTGAACTCAGCTGATATATACCTTTAGATTTTCTCCTTTGCAGTTTAAATATTTGTCCTGGGAAAGTAGATATAATACCCACAGTAATGGTAGCCATCTTGCGATCAGGAAAAGAAGGACATATTTATTTTAATGAAAGAAGCACAATTCTAAAATGCTAAGTCTTTGGTCACTTTCCGTCATCCTGGAACCCAACTCCAAGCTTCGTGCTACTTGAAATGGCAAGGTGCTATCAATTGGTATACTGAGTACAGCAATGAATTTAAACAATGGTCATCTATCCCCCAAATGTTTAAAGGATTATTGCAAACCTTTTCAGAGTCACTCCCACCACTGTCCTTGTTCTGATCTAGAAGTCAGATTGCTTTACCTGTTAGTCTTGCCTAACATATTCTTGTTATCTTTTTAAATAATGAATTCTTGTTATTTTTTTAAAATAAAGTCTCTAAACCAAAGACAAAACTAGTGTAGAGAAAATCATAAAGAGGCGAGTCAGAATGGGAGCACCGAGGAGAACCGAGAAGGCATGTGCATACAGCTGTGCTTTAATGCCTCAAGACCACAGTTTAAACACCTGGCACCGCAGGGGAAGTGAGTGTATGTGTGTGTGTGTGTGTGTGTGTGTGTGTGTGTGTGTAATGTAACACAATGTGAGATAGATAATACATATTTTGTTTTCCTGTGACACAGAAACATAAATCCTTCATCAAGATAAAAATGAAAATTAAAGTCATAATAAACATGGGACTTATAACTTACAAAAAGTAACATGTCAAAGATATGTTATATATATATATATGTATATAGTAAATTATAAAATTAAAACTCTATGAGCTTATAAAATTATAAACTACTCCTGCCTCATTTTCATGAAAAACAACTGGGATTCCTGCATCAGATTGTCCCTGCCATGTCTGGGGAGGAGAAATGTTTACGTCACTCCTCTGGGATTAGTTTAATGACAAAATGAAGATGAGATTTATACTCTCATGCCAGTTTCGCTACTGTTTAATCTATTCATTCTCTTCATCTTACTGCCTCCTCCTTTCACGCCAGGTCCTCCCCCTTTGGGGCATTCATTTTTTTCTCTCTCCTCTTTCCTGTTCCCTCCTCCACCCCCGAAATCAGATCAAAGTTTGGTGAAACATCTGGACCTGGCTTGCCTGATGCCAGTGGAAGATCTTTACCAAGATCATCCAGATTTATGGGGACAGGACATCACTAATTTGTCTCACATCAGCACTGGAGTGTGGTACAAACTCAGTTTCGGTCTTGTGATAGCAAGTAAAACCACAGATCCCAGGGCATCCATTTGGAGCCTCATGTTTAAATTTGTGATGCCAAATTTTTCCAAGTTGTGGAAAAAAGAAAATAAACCTATGATTTTCAAACATGGCTGACCATTAGAAACACCTACATTTTTTTTTTCTGTAAAAGAATGATCTCTAATCCCCCAATCCATAACAATAAGTCCAAATACATATCAAGATCCAGGCTTTAATATTATGTTATATGTGCTATATTCACTGGAAGTGACATTCATAAGCAGATATGATTGAAAACCTCTGGGATAAAAGCTAGAAATTGAACTACATAGGCTATAGTTTGGTGTGGAGATAATGGTTATGAATTCAGAGTATTAAATGGTTTATCTTCTAATAAAGAAAATTTGTCACTGTCTGCTAAAACATCATTCAACAGGTTCTCATTGCTTCCAAGACAATCACATTCCAAGCATAATTTTCCAGACTGCTTATTCCCCCAAAGGCAATTCCACGATTTTTTTGCCTAATCCACATTCCCCCCTAGACTCTCTTCTCCTCAAGAGCAGGGCCTGTGGCTGCTCATCTCTGTAGACCTGGCAATAATGTCAGGCACCAAAAAGAACCTAAAAATACTTCCAGAAGTAGGTAGATTGTGCTGTCGTATCCTTAGTTCGTATGCTAGCCCAGCCTGAGATGAAATACGTATATTTTCACAGATAGGTGTCAACGTTAATGTTTGGAAAATAGATCCACTCATTCAACATGTATTGTGAAACTATAATAGAGCACATTGTTCTAAGACCTGAGGATGCATGAAGAATAGAATTGTAGTTGCCATAGAGAGCTCACATTTTAGTGTTTATCATTTATAGCTACTGGGAAGGATGCAAAGAGATAACTAAAATATTAAATGTACAGCCGCTGGATTAAAAGTTTCTCGTTTATACCAACTGAGCAACAACACAAAAACCTCCCAACACACATCAGTTTGGCTTTGTTGTAATCCTTGTGTCATTTTATTCAGACCTCTGGTAGCATTTTTAAGTGTTTTGCTCCCATGTAGCATCACAGTTTGCTGATAAATTGTTTCAATTAATCTTTGCTGGAACTAGAACTACTTCATTTTCCATACAGAGCATTTTCCCTCTTGATTTAAAAAGGATATTTCAGAAGAGTTAGAAAAGGGAGATATATGTGCTAATAAAAATTGTTGAAAAGGAAGATAAATGAACTACTCATGGAGGAAGACGTAGGAGTTGATACTTAAATGATGGTGCAACGTGGATTAGCGCAGATTGGGAATGCAGAGAAAGAGTTAAATTAATGGATATAGTGAACAGTTATATATAAAGGCACTCCGCACACTATTTTAAAAGGAATGTTGAAGGAAAAGTAGTTTTTCCCAGTCATTAGTTACTCATTTCCCTCACCCCCTTTTTAGAGACAAAAGGACATAGAGATTATGATGAGGATGACTCTGACCCAGTTACGAGAAAATAGAAATGATGGTTAAATGCAGTAACAAAATATTAAAGCAAGCGTAAGAGGTGCAGAAAATGTCAGAATGTCTCCAGCAATAAAACAACATACAACTTCTCAAAGCAATACCGTGCTTACTAGGAAGAGAAAAGTGAAGCAAAAGCCCCCAGGGAAAAATAAAATGACTTCTGTTAGCCAGGGTCTCGTCATCTGTCTTTTCAAACACTCATGTTGCTGTTTAATGCCCAAACTGTGTTCATGTCATTTGAAAGTGGGACCTTTAGGAAGTAATTCGGATTGAAGTCACGGGGGTGGGACCTCATAATTGCATTAGTGGTTTTAGAAAAGAAGGGGGTGGAGGAGGAGAAGGAGAAAGAGGAAAAGAAGCAGACACACAACCTGGCAACCTGCTTCACGTCCTCTGTGATGCTCTGAACTCCCTGAGGCCTCTACAGTCTCCTCCAGAATGGTGGTGCCTCTTGGCCTTTGGACTCCCAGCCCCCAGAACCACAGCAACAGAGACAGTGGAAGATGATCCATGGACACATCAACTTCTCTGTTGGGCAAGGACCACACCTTCACTAGAGGACTAGCTAACCTCTTGGCAACAGAGAGGGGACTGAAATAGCTGCTTGCTGCACCTTTCTGGATCAAAATCATGAACCAGCCACTATAATGAACCATCCTCAACCCATTCTTCTGCCTTTCCAGGGCTGCTCCTAATGGAAATGAGCTCTGTTAAATAGTAACATATAACATGATTGTTTTTGTCAGTGATGTTGACAGGGTAGCTCCAAAATTTGGACTTGATCTGCATCTGGAATCTTTTGAAAATATATGGAAGTATCAGTGGGTGAACATGTAGGATTACATTTCACTCTGAGCAGTATAATTTACTCTGTGGGAATTTTGAAAGCAAAATCAGAAAGAAAGGAAAGCTGTGGTTAGCTTGAGAGGCCTGTCTAGCTTTCTGTTTGATTGGCTTGCTTTTCATTTTCTGAAAATAACCTAGGGCCTTATAACCAACTTCCTACATCAATTGAAATATGCACTTGTCACTAAGAAATGTAGCTCCTATTCTCAAACACAATTTTCTGGACAGTAGTACAGTTAAATTCCAAAGCAACATACACATTTGACATGGTACAAGCTGACAGAGTTTTGTATTTTTACTCCTCTGAGGTTAAAGTAGAAATGAATGAAAATATGATGAAAGGGTTACACAGAGCAGCAAACGCAGAGTAGAACTCTTGTCCTTCCCACAAAATTTATCTTAGGGAAAAGAACTCAGAAATTATTTCTTTCATAACAGAGCTATATTGCTTTATGGTATTGAAGCAGTTGAATACCCTAATCCTTTATTGAGTAATTCTAGTCCCAGCAATAAAATACATCCCTACAGTGCTCCTTCAGTGGACGTAAGTTTCCTGGCTAACAAAATGGACTTGACAAATAGCAAAGGACATGGTCTTGGAATTTAGCTTATCAGCCACTTAAAAACCTTCATGTACATGTGAAAACTTTCAGAGAAAACTGACAAATGCTAACTCATTTGGACAGCATGACTATCCGCGCAAGGAGAGGAACATATACCTGTAAGCCAGTGTTCTGATTTCCAGGACCAAAGCTCTTCTTATCACATTCGATGCCTAGATTCTCACAAGAGTTTAGAAACCCACTATGACTGGACATTCAACAAGAGCATGGATCCGTAGCTCTTTTCCTGTTAGCGTTTACTCAAACCACATTTCCCCCTTGAATCTAGCCCCATGACTGTGTTTAATATAGCGTGAAAGCAATCCTCAACCCGCTCTATGCTTCACCTTCCAATCTACCGTACTGCACACTTACTTCGATCTTTACAGAGTCAATTTCAGTTTATTTAAAGAACTCTAAATTGAAATTAGTTGAAGGGTAAAAGGAGCTAAGAAAAATAGAAGAGAAATGAGGCTTAGGTTAAATAATGTGTGGGTGAAGGAAAGGAGTAACAGGTAACAAGGTAAATTTGAGTTCAGCTTTAAAAGGACAAAAGTAATATGGTGGACCGACAAACAAATGGGATCAAAGAAGGTATGACGGTGCAGCATTAAAGAGCAAATGATGAATCTCAGGAAAGGAGAAGACATACGACTTAAGGAAATAAGAATATAGTTTACGTATATTGAGTATAGTCGAGGCAAACTGCAAAATCTCTACAAATTAGTTCCATTTTCTTTGTAAAGAAAATGGTAACTACTTTGCATGCACGTGTGTGTGTGTATAAGGAGTTTTTTAAAAGAAAGAGAGAGGAGAGGAGAGTACTGGCAAAATGTAATAATTTAATAGCAACCCTTTGCAAGAGGCAAAGACAAGCTACATGTCTAAGTACCTTAGTCATTGTGCATCAAACACATCTGTTCAGTTTAAAGAGCATCTCTCAGTGTGATATACTGTGAAGTGAGAAAAGCTAATGCAAAGGTAGTTAGCATCTTCTAAAACTAATTAAATATTTCATAGAAAATGTAATCCATACTTTATTTTTAAGGCATCAATAGCAATAGTTCAAAGAAGAAGCAAGATATGCAAAATTTAACAAATACTTTCTTAGGCAAAACATTGTACTTGAATTTTCATTAATTGTTATTATCAGTCTAAAAAATTGGTGAAATATGTTTTACACAAATAAAACAGATTAGAGAAGTTAACTTCCTAAGGAAATGTAGAACTGAGTGATTATAAATCACAACTGAAGCAAAGTTACTCTTACATTCTGTCATAAATTTCATCATTAATCCACATCAAGTCAACATCTTTTTCATGAAAATCAGTCCCCAGTAAGTGAAATAGAATATTTCATTCTGTACAGAATTCATTTTTCACTCATAGCAAGTAAAAGGAAAATGCTCAAAATTAATTTCACTCCATTCTTCAATTTTTGATCGTCATTTGCATTTTTGAAATCTAAATTTGATACTTGACCAATCTAGTAAAGTGTAAACAATTCTTCTTTAATCATCAGCCAAAGTGGAGAATACATGTTAACTCAATCAGCTGATCAAGTATCAAAATTGCCTCAGTCCAGGAGAAAAATGACAATTATCTGGAAGAACCAAGCATCATAAGCCAACTGCAGTTATAAAAGCCACTTGAAATTCTATTTTACCCAATTGCTAATTCACAAAATCTCAGTAGCTTTCTGCATTTTGTAAAACATAAGGATCCCAGACAAAGTAGGATTGGAAAACATTGAAAAAAAAAAAAGACATATCTTTACCAACCTGCTAGGAACCCTCAATAGATTCTGCATCTATATGTAAAAGGTTTTATTTTCAACACATTTTGGTTCATCAGTGAATTGTATAGTAGCCAGATAAAATTGTTTTACTTATTTAGAGTGTCATTAATTGTAAAGTCTGACAAAATCCGTGGGCATTGTTTCCTGCCTGCCTGGTACTCCTAGAAAAGTTCTGTGAGTAAATCCAGCTCGACAAAGTATTGGCAAGTTACCAAAGCCAAACGAGGTAGCGTCCTTCAGAATTACTCTCTCGGGCTCTGGCAAGAAAGTCCCAGCACCTCCTACATCTGAGAATGTAAATGTAGAACCCAGTTAATCTACACTAACTAGAAACAAGTTAATCACCTCTTTAATCAAGATATAGCAAAAACTCCATGATACAGAGAAATTTTTTTTAAACACCCACGATACAGTGAAACCATAATAAATGAACTGCGATATAGTGAGGGATGACTGTATTCAAAATAGAGAAGCAAATACTCCAGACAGACAAAAAAAACCATTGCTGATAGTTATCTACAAAGGCAATTTAGGAACACATCCCATGAGTTATAAAAGTGTTCGTCATTGGCCATTCATATATTAATTTTACTTATTTGATTTTTCTACAAAGAAAATAAACTAGCTGACTCCAGTCAACATTACATACAATTATATTAACAGTACTTGTAAAACATAAAACTTGGAAAAAATGAAATTTCTCCCAAATAGAAAATTGTTTAGATAAATTATAGTAGAAATATAAATCGAAATATTACTATGTTCATTAAAATGATATTTAGATATTACTTAAGGGCATGAAAACACATATTACAGAGCCCTGTTTAAAAATGCAAACTTGTATGTTGAGTACATTGTAGTTTTTCAAAAATGTGAGCCCAAACAGGAAATGCTCAACTCTTGGTGGAGGATGTTGAACAATTTTATTTTTTCTTTAAACTTGATAGTCCTTCAAATATTGTCTAGTAAACATCTCATTTCCTTTCTTTGGAACTGGGAATCGAACTCAGGACCTTGAGCTTCCCAGTTAGGCATCGTGCCACTGAGCCATATCCCTGGTACACATCTTGTATGAGGGGAATACAACACTCCTTGGTTGACTCCTCCCTCCTTTCAGTCTCCCTGGGTTGGTCATCACTGACTTCCCGTAGCAAGCACTTTTTAATGGGCAAATGAATTGTTGCTTTGCTACTTGTTCTCGGTTTCTATTTGAAGGCCACATTGTCATTAAATGTGCTGTGGCGACAGTAAGAATTATCTGCAGATAGAGATTGCTCTTTTCCTTGTGAAATATTTGCTATAAGTAGAAATCACATAACTGATCTGAAATGCATTTACTCAGTGATATGTCTTTAGTGGATCTTTAAGGTGAGAAAAACTGCCACATGGTCCTTCTTCTTAGGATTTGCTGCTTAAGAAGAGTGATCGCAGAATTTGAAGGAGAAGGTACTGTAACTCATTGCTTAATTGCATCGTGCTTCAGAGGATGGTCTCTAGAGACGTGAATGATGTGAACTTGAATTCCACCTTCTTCTAGTGCTTACACTTTGGAAAAATTATTTAACACCTTTAGTTTTAACATGCTGTTCTGCAGAAGTGGAGATAAAATACAATTATCAATCTCCTATACTTCTTATTTCATGAAATGAGACAATGATGCATAACTATTACTAGAGTACTTGAAATATAATACATTTCAATGATATATATGGAATATTTTCTAATAATATTTAAGGTTTGGGTTACCATCAACAACTGAGGAAAATGCCTGCTACTGAAAAACTGGTATTGCTACTACTATAATAATGGCAGTGCCATTCTGTTAGAAATTGAGAAATCTTCTTTGCATCAATCATATTTTGTAGAAAGGGTACATTATGAGCACTTCAATATGTTTGAATGTAAGTGTAAAGTGAAAAGCAAAATATGTCCCACTAGCTAAACCTTTTTCAGTAATGTGTATATTCAAGAAACTTGCCCATCTCAAAATAGTGACTTTATTTTTACTGATTTGCGTGAATTCTTTAGGCATACTTAATATGATTACTTTTCAAATGTATATAAAATGTCTGTTTTCTGTGGTTTTTATTTTCACTATTTTAACAATGTCTGTTGATAGACAAGTTCTTAATTTTATCAGTATTTTCCTTTATCATTATTGATTTCTATATCCTGTGGAAGAAACCTTTTACCCACCACAGAGACATAAACAATTACCTTACCTCATAGAACTCTATGATATAGTCCATGCTGGCCTTGCATTCTGGGCCCAGGGTCCTAGTCACTGGGATGACAGGTGTGCGCCATCACACCTGCCTTTCATCTCTTTCCTACCATCCAAAAAGAAGTGGCCTTTTCTGTATCACATGCAAGGCAGGGCTCAAACTGCATCTCTTTTTTTTCCATGTTGACACAAAGTTGGCAAAGCACCATTCACTAAAAAGACATTATTTCCTCATTGTCTTGGCTGAATCAGGACTTTAATTGTAAAGTACAAGTCACTTGCCTGTATAAATGTGAACATATTTCTTTGGGCTCTGTTCACGGCTATGTTTTGTTTACCTTCTTTGTACTAATATATCTTTATGTTGCCTCATTAATATGTCTGTATAATACCTTTTCATGTCCGTTAGTTAATATGATTCCCCTGTGCCCTCCACGGTTCCCTTGGCTATTTTTGGAAGCTTCACTTTCCATATAAAGTTTAGAAAGGCATTATTAATTTACACAAAACAAAATATTCTGATGCTAAGTGTTATTCAAAGAATCTGCAAGTAACTCTGGGGAATTTTTACCTTACATTCTTATCGATGAACATGTTATATTCTCTGCTTACTTAGATCTTTACTCATGGTACTGTCATAGTTTGGGGATGTATGTCTCATATAATGTTAATTTATTCCTGTAAATTTTATTTTATCGATACTGACAAAACTGCCAAATGTGTTAAATTTATTTTTCTAAATTGCTGCTAGAATACGTAAGTCCATGTAACTTTTTATTGATCTTTCAACTAGCAAAATTGTAAATTCATTCATGAACACAAATCATATACCTCTAGAGTGTGAAGAAAGAGGCGTGAGTAACTCCCTGTAGAGCAGATGTGAGAGACAAAAGACGGTAATAAGCCAGACACTGTGATCTCCATTTTCTGTGTATCTTCTCGCCCATGTCATAGGAAATGACAATACCACTAATCGATCAACCTAACAGTTACATGTGACGCTCTTTCTCTTAGTTTAAGTATTGACTCATCAAAATGTGTAGATTTTATTTTCTTTACCTGATTCAGTGCCGCCCTTTTCACCCTTACTTGACACTCTTGCTGCATTTAGATCCACATCTTCGCAGACCAGCTAACTTAAAAGCCGCTTCAGATTAGTCTCCTGCATTTCATCTTTCCCTGTGGAAGTCTGGTGGTGGTGTTACCTCCATAGAAGACGCATTATAATTTGGCTTTTGCTTTTAATGTGTCATATGACTCTAAATACATAGTCTTAGATGATCACTGATTTCCTGTCTTAGAATACTGCTAAGAATATCTAGGAATAGCTTAATGGACTTCCATATTCTAGCAGCAATTTAGAAAAACAAATTTAACAAATTGGACAGATTTGTCAGTATCGATATAGAAAATTTATAGGTATTCTTGGAATGCTGCTAAAAATATTTCCTGACTTAGAATACTGTAAGTCTGTATTCAGGGCTGCTGACCCATTGCCCTGTCCACATGGGCTCTTACATGTTATTCCTCTCTGCTCTATACAGTAAGTATGGAATTTCAACAGAGACATAAGCAGAAGAAACAGCGCTCTTAAAAATTAACTTGAACTTTTAGTCGTAAACCAGTCTGAATAATGCAAAGTCAAGTCACATTATTTTCCACTTTAAATTATGGAAATTTTCCCTTTTTTATTTATTTTTCTTTTTCCTCAGTACCCAGAAAGAGGATGGATAAAGTTATCAATAACAAATTTTAACACAACATTCAAATTATTCCTTTGTACTTAGCAACAAATTGCTGAGTCAGTTATTTGAATAATGTAAAGATTTTTAACACACTCATTAATCAACCTGTTTGAAAGCTTTGCACCAAACTTCTATGTATCCCAGAAATCCAATATACAAATTATAAAAGCACAAGTAAGTTTAGAGTGCTAAGCCATAAATATATCTCAATTTGTTCCTTGCATAGATAATAGTTTATCAATAGCCTTGTTATTTTTATAAAGGAGAAACATTGAGGACAAGCAATGTTTTTAATGTAGTGTTTCTCTTCAGTGAATACGTTTCTAACTTGTAGATTCTGAAATTTTACCTGAGGCAAAAGGTAAAATTATGTGGTCTAGATATGTAGATATGTCCATAAATGGTACTGAATAATCATCAAATGAAAAATGCTTTACTAAAATAATATTAATATTACTTGGTGTATTTTTGGAAGTTTTTATAATTTTTCTTCTCCGACCTTTGCCAGTATAACTAAGTAATAATAACCACATAGATTAAAGTCATTTTCCAAATTAGTAGAATTTGTGCATTTCCTTGGTGGAAGCAAAGTCAACAAACTCATGAGCAACTCAGTTTTCATGGCTTCACTTCCCTTTAATTGACAAATGTTCCGGAAAGTACACAGAAAAACCCTTCTTGTATTTCTGCTAAGCTGCACAGCTTAAGATATCTCTGCTAAATTAGTCTTACCTTTCTCTTCCTCAAAGAACAATAAATGTGCCCAATCATAGCTAAAGGTACTCAAGAAAAATTGTGTTGCAAATAGAAAAATCTGACTCTCCACTTTTTTATTATAGTCTTTAAATTGAAAGCAGAAGTCTCCTATGCACCTGTCAAATCACTTGGAACTGGTTTGAAAGCTCAAATTGAAATTCATATACTCAACAAATCAAAGGCTAAATGAACTGTCTCAAAGTCTAACAGCATGTGATGAACAATAGTGTAATTTTTCATAAAAATTGGTTAGATTACCTCTGCATGCTATGCCACAATGGCTAAAGTGCTTTGTATTAGCCTGTTACTTGGTGAATATGCTGTGGAAACTTTCATAATGCTGGAACTTGCAGAAAAATCTTTAAAAATACATATACTTATAAATGTGCCCTATAATTTCTAGATATAGTTAGAAATCCTAGTTATGGTTTAAAATTGCTTAAGCTGTTACAGTTTTCATGGGAGTTAAAGTTTCACATAGTGCTGGTGAAACAATTCAAAGCCGCTGAGTACCATATAAACTCACAACAGTTTAAATTTCATATATTTCTCTGTGTTAATTACGAGATACTGATTTGAAGGACTAGGTAGGCTATTGTTACATATATTTTCCAAACAGAAATTTAGGACATTTTTAATAATAACTCATTGCAGGAATCAAAGTAAGTAGATGCGGAAGGAGTGTGCATGAGTTCTTGTACTTATAATTACTTAAACTCTATAGTTTCTCATTCATTTCTCAATGTAAGTCTTTAGGAATTCCATGACACACGGTCCAGATGTGATCTGAGCAAAAGGAAAAGACTGAAGCAATTATCACTTGATATCATTTCAATGGGGCTTAAGTCTTAAGATTTTAAAACTATTAGCAGATGAAAATTTTTCACGCATATAAAACAAAATCTTCTAATAGAAAATAGCCACATTTTGTGTGTATATACACATACATATATATACATATATATATTAGTAGGATTAGTAGGCCACTTGATCGTTCAAGAGAATTTATACTGTCGTGTTTATCACAGCACTATTCACAACAGCCCAGAAATAGAAACAAACTAAATGTCCATCAGTTGATATGGGATAAAGAAACTGAGATGTGTGAACAATGGAACACTATAATGAAAAGGTAATGAAATCTTAACATTTTCAATAATATTGATAGAATAGAAGATCATGTTAATTGAAGAAAGCCAGGCATATGGAGTCTAAAATTCTTGATCTTACACAAGTTGAGAATAGACTAGTGGTTACCAGCGGCCAAGGGGAGTTTAGGGGAGGGGCTAACCAATATGCACTATGTTACTGTTCAGGAGGCATAGGGAATTTTGATGTAGTCTTGTATAGCAAGGATAACTTACAGTAACTTGTACAGTAAGGGTACAGTACAGTACACTACAATAATCTTGTCTAGTAAGGATAACAGGTAACAACAATGTCTAAATTTCAGAAAACTACAAAAAAAGGATTTGGAATAGTCTCAGTTAAAAAAGTGATAAATCGTTGAGAGACAAGTTTAGCCTGATTAAAATATTACATGATATATGTGTGACAATATCAAAATATAAGGATCTATTTGTATCAAAATATCACAGAGTACTCCAAAATCTGTAGATTATGTTTTTTAATGTCAGTAAAAATGTAAAAAATATGGAAAAGTATTTTAACTCATCATCCTTTTCCATATTAGGAAATAATTACTTTATATTTAAGCATAAAGATTACATTTATCCCCATTAAATTTCATATTCATCATTCTTATAAGCTTCATCCCAGCAATTGTATAGCAAGCTACTGAGTAAAAGAAGACTAGAGTAAAATTTTCCTTCATCCTCTGAGCACATGATTAAAGGTTCACATTCCTTATTTTTAAATTGAGCATAAAAATAGCAATTTTCTGAGTAGTTGTAGTGATCAAGTGAGATGCAATCTATAAAGGTACCTAGTCGGAACACAGTGATATATAACATTTTGATTACCATTTCTGCTGAGTGTTTTGGTTCCCAAAATATCTTGATTCTATGTTCTTGTACATGAAATGGCCATATTATATAGCCTCAGCCACAAATTTAATAATTATGCTTTACTTTAAAACTATATTGAATCATTGATATAAATGCACCCCCTGCCTAGGAAAAAGAATAATAAAGGAAAAGAAGGACAAGGTAAAATACTTGCTTCAGTAAATTTAGGTACAAAAAATATACACTCACAAATGTACACACAAGTATATCCCCACACAAACTTTACTATATCAAATAGCAAGCCATTCTAGTAAGTCTTCTTAGTGAATCTGTTCATAACTGCTAATTTCTAAATATGCTTCAAGTTGCACAGAATTCATTTGTTTAGCTGGTTCATTCAATCATTTCTTTATTTCTGTCATCCCCTGTTTTATCATTTTGAAACCTGAAAGGACATTTAGTCATCTGGTTTTTTAAAATTATGCCTTTAGTATATCTGTGCTCACATCTTCCATATAAACTTCTGACAGGATTTCAATTCACTGAGACCCAGAGATCTAAAGTAATTGAGGGGGGCTGTTCAATGTCCTTCATCTTCTTCCCCAAATAAATGATGCTACCTCTATGCCTTCAGCTCTATTATGCTGACCCCATTCTTCTCTGTTTACTTGTTCTTCACCTCATCAAACGACGCTATAATACTGTAAGGAACAGATATTTTTATAATTCTGGGCTACTTACTCTAGTACTGTTTCATATGCCACTGATTCAGCATTAATGATACAAATTATATTATACACTCACATTTTTATGTATGTCTTATATTTAGTATCTGCAGTAGCTGCTGTACCGTGATCATAAGCCATTACAAAAGGAAATGGTAAAGCTCAGTGCATAGTTGAAAAGCTTGCATTTTGAATCAGGTAACTGAGTTCTGTTCCTCCTTTAACAGTTGAAGAGTCACTGTATGGTTTGGATGCTGCGTGTCACCCAAGGTCTATGTGTAGACTTGGCCCTGAGCTGGCTGTATTGGGGTGGAAGGGTCACTCCCAGTACAGTGGCAGGGTCTAGTGAAAGGCCAAGATCACTGGGGGTGTGGCCTTGAAGGAGATTAGAGAACCCAGTCTCCCTTTGTCTGCCACGCTTCAAGATGGGACCATTTTCTTCTTCATGCACTCCTACCATGACATGCTAATATCTGCCACCCTCCCAGAGGCCAAACGCATGTGGCCACATTGCCTTGCACTGAATCTCCAAATCTGTGAGTTCAATAAACCTCTCCTCACTGCATATGTACCCTGTATCAGGTAATTGATTCTAGTAACAAAAAACTAACACAATCATATAATATCACTGGGTCTTTCTTGATCTATAAAGTTTTAAAGTTGTACTGCCCATATTTTAATCTCTTCTTCAGATTTTAAATGATGTGTCTAGTGCAATAACCTATAAGCAGGGAGCATATGTGTCTTACCCACTCTTGGCTTCTTTGTTACTTAATACAGTGAGGGACACATACCCACTCATTAATTCAAAAAATACTTATCATATATGACTTGGGCAAAAGAAATAAACATAAAGCAGTTTGTGAGTTTTCCACTGAGGGGAGACAGGTAAGCAATCTGATTAACGTGTTAGAAGTTTATTAGTGCTGCAGAGACAAATAAAATAGGTAAGGTAATCCAGCACTGAGTTCAGAGCTGAGTTTACAAGTTTTAATATGGTGGTAAGTCAGGGCTCATGATGGAGATTACCTTTGAGCAAAGATGGGAAAGACATGGGGGTGTGCATCACTGCCGTGTGGACGTAAAGCATACTCAGAAGTAGGAAGAGCCTGTGCCATGCCTGATTTTGAAACTGGCCAATTGAATGGGAAGGGGCTAGATGGGACGAACCTAAAGAAGAGATCTATAATGCAGGATGGAGGCAGGGCAAAGGGCCTCAGAAGAGGCCAGTGAAGAGGCCAGAATTGACTCTGTGCACAATGGCCAGCAATGACCACACTGATCATTTCACGCTGTATCACTCTGACCTTTCTGCTTCCCTTTGCCATACTTAAGGACATCTGCGATTAAGTGGGCCCATCTGGAAAACCCAGAATAGCTCTTACCTTAGAGTCAACTAATTAGCAACCCACATCAGTGTTTATCTAACCTGGCATCTACAGTTTGAAGCCCAGGACTGGTTAATGCAAGCACTTTAACCATGAGACAAGTACTTTGTATTGTGCACAGGGTCACAAGGCTTTTCTATGACTGAAATAAAATATCCCTCAGCCCACCTCCATCTGCCCTTATTTACAACCAGTAATAATCTTCAGTATTTGAATTTGGGTTCTTGGAGAACATCATTCATGCCGGGTGTGGTGGCGCACACCTCTAATCCCAGCACTCAGAGGCTGAGGTAAAAGGATCTTTGTGAGTTTGAGACAAACCTGACTAGAAAGTGAGCTCAAGGCCAGCCTGAGCTGCATAGTGAAACCCTGTCTCAAAAAGACAAAAAAAAAAAAAAAAAAAAAAAAAAAAAAGAACATGATTCAAGAAAGCCATGTGCCGTGTCGGAGAGTGAAATATGGTCAGGTGGAAGAAACATCTGCCATCAGTCTGTATGAACCTGTGTACCTACCCACCTCCTGTAAAACTGAGGACCCAACCAATTAGGAATCTGATTTTCTGCAACTGGTATCCTGCAAACAAGCCCTGAACTAAAGCTATTTTCCAAGAATTAGCAAATAGAAAATATAAATAACTGGTCCCACTTTCCCTCGGACATAATCTTTGGGATTTTCATTGCTTTTGTTTTCTTTTGTCTGCTATTTTCTTCCAAAATTCTAAGGTTGCTTCCAGCATATGACCTTAACTTAGAGGCCAATGCTTGTTTAAAATCAATCAGAATGGAAGCAAAAGTATTACTAAACTTAACATATAAGTCAAGGAGAAAATAGTGCGATATATACGTGTTTTATTTATGCTGAGCTTTGGAGATATACAGTGTTAACAAGAGGCAGAATATCCTTGCACTGGCTGTGTAAACAACTGTGAAGTGAGAAGTGTCTTATTTTTAACTTCAAAGACCATCTATTTCTGAAGATTAGTGATTCTGTGTCCTTTTCAGTCTAATTAAATTGCTCACTTAAACCATTCATGCTAGAAAGATCATTATATAATTAAAATGTTTGTACTTGGTTTTTTATCTGTAAATCAAGAATTATTTTAAATATATTTACTTAATTTTACTAATATTGACAATTTTGATAATTTTAATATATTCTTGGAAAATTTCTTTCTATAAAAGTCAGGAAAATCTAAAAGAAGCGTATCTGTTCATTGGACTCATTACCACTGGGAATATCCATTATTATGTTATTGCTGCTATTTTTGTATTTTGTACAGCCCCAAAGCTTGGCTCCATTCCAGGCAATTCAAAAAGGGTTCTTGGGGTTTACAGTGTGTTTTTCAGTTTTATTGTCTGCATTTCTTCATACCTACATCTCATGAAGTCCCATCCTAGCAGCTTTTCAGAGATCCTTATTTAGTGTTTCCTAAAAGTCAGTACTCAGTGCATTTGGACCTTCTTCCCTAGATTCCAGCTCAAAAACTCCCAAACCTTGTGTGCTTATAGATTCTCCCAGTGCACTGAATAACTTCAATAGGAATAATGAGTACTTCCTCTCATATAAACATTTGTATTATCAACACCAGCATGAACTGTGACTGTGTTAGAAATGCACTGTCTCAGGTCTGACCGGGGACCTCTATATCAGAATCTGCATTTTGTGATACATTTAAGTTTTAGAAGTATTACTTTAGTGATAAAATCTTGGTCCTGAAATTGTGCACTCAAATATGCTTGTATAAAACATGCATACATGGACATGCCACAGTGAAATCCAATATTTTGTAAAATTAATGTGCACTTATAAAATGAAAGTAATAGAACAATACTGTCTATTTTTCTGAGTTTTATACCTCTTTGACATGAAGTTGCTTGTAATTCTTACGATCCTTTTACTCTAGAAAAGCTGTGTAATGTCCCTATTTCTTTCATCCTAAATATCAACACCTGAAATTTTCTCACATTGTCTTCCTTTCTTGTGCTTTTTTTTTTTTTTTTTTTTTTTTTTTTTTTTTTTTTTTTTTTTTTTTTTTTTTTTTTTTTTTTTTTTTTTTTGCGGTACTGGGGATCGAACTCAGGACCCTGCGCTTGCCAGGCAAGTGCTTATTCCACTGAGCTATATCCCCAGCCCACCTTGTGCTTTTCATTTTGATCAGGCTTTCTAGAAGTTTACCGGACTTTTTCAGAAAACATCTTCTCATTTAAATAACTTTTCCCCATTCTTTGCCCATTTTCTGTCTCATTGATTTCGTGCATCACTTACCATTGGCTTCATTTGTGACATAATTTAAAAAATCACTCGTTTTACCTCCTGAACGTCGGTGTTTGCATTGTTGGTTTTCCACTTGTTTATTTTCATGTACAAGCATTTGAATCTGAAAATTGTATTCTGCGCACCATTTTCCAGGCCACTAGAAATATTTTCTAAATTCCTTTCATATTTCCTCTGAGTCTTGTGTTACTTCAGGTACTTGAGGTCTTTTATGTGGATTTCTAAAATACCGTTGTTATGATCACATAATATACTCTACATTATTTTAATTCCTTGATATAATTCAATTGTTTTTGACCTAGTGTTTTGTCTACTTAGTGAAAATTTTGTATATACTTGAAAATAATGTATATTACTAAATTAATAGAGTGTCCTATTGATGCCAATAAATCAAATTTATAATAGGATTGACCAAACATTATATATCTTTATCGGCTTTTTATGAGTCCTATCAGGTTTTGAGAAGGAAATACTGAAATTTCTAAATCTTAGATTCTTAAATTTTTGTGTAAATTTGTTAATTTTGCTTTTTGTGTTTTGAAATTCAATGTACACACAACTTTGTTAATAATTTTATTAACAATTTTGTTCACGAAGTACATGTAGCTTGATTTAGTTATGCCTACTTCTTCTTTCTATTGTTTAATTTTTTCAGAATAAATGCTTTCCAAATCTTTCAACAGTCTGTATTTTTTATTTGATTATTTTTTAGAGTGCATAAAGGCAGGTCTCGCTTTCTAGTGTGTCTTATCAATTCCTTCTTGTTGAAGTGCTCTTTTACTTTTGAATGATTGTGAGTATATTCTCTTACCTGTATGGTTAGCTACCATTTTCTAATACATTTTCCAGTGTTTTATTTATTTTTCCCACTGATACATTTTGGGATAAACTTCCTTGTATTATTTTTTAACTTCATTGTCCTAGAGATAACAATGTACGTCTTTAACTTACCACAGTTTACATTCAAGTAATGCATGCAATTCACAAGTATGTAATTCCATTTCAATACCATCCTGCCCTTTGTATTTTCTGTACTTATCTTCTGCACATGCTAAATTACAATAAAATGGATTTTTTGCTATAAACAATAACCTTTTTTAAACCGTAAAGATATTTTAAATTTACTTGCATGTGTACATGAGTGTATACAATCTACCTGAAAATATACCAACAATGTATGAGAGCTCTACTTGTTCCATATTTTCTCCCTGGAGATGTCAGCTTCATAATTGTTTTGAAAATTAATTACTGTATGTAATGGTTTTAATTTCATGCCCATCATGCCTGATGATACTGAGCATCTTTCAGGTGTCTATTTGCCATTGTTATCTATCATCTTGTAGCCATCAGTTCAAACGTTTGACCTACTTTTTTCTTCTTTGTTTTTTCCTGATCATTTTCATGCTTCTGACACTTGAAAGACACTAAAACTATGACATGGAAAAGAAAGGAAGATTTCTTCTATGTATTTTTGTGGTTTTTTACTCTTATGAGTACATGTTCACAGTGCGTAATGATAAAATTCACTTGAGGGAATTGGTACACATACAGAACACAGTTCAAATATGCTTCCCCTTTGCTCCCCTCCCATTTTATTTTCCTAGCATTAGATTAATTTATTTTTCCAGCATCAACTGTATTAAGTTATTGACATAGTGAAGATTCACTAAGAGAAGTGAAGTTTTTGTTTGTTTGTTTTTTGCTTTTGTAAAATAGTCTTTCTAAAATCTGGCTGTACTATTAAGACTCTTAGAACGATTAGAAAGCACCAATGCCTGAGTCCTCCCCAAATCTAACTACATCAGAATAGGTGATGATGCAATAGCTTCAGTAGTTTTTTTTTTGGTCTACTCAAATGATTTTATTGTATAAGCGAGCTCAAGTGCAACTTCCATATTAATATTTTTCCATTGTTCTAATAATCTCCCAAAAGCTTTGCATGAGGTGTGATTGAAAAATATGCTGAAAGTTAGTGTGTGTGTGTGTGCACGTGTGTATTTTAATCCACTACAGTAAAAGCCACATTGCCATTAATAACCCTTGCTTCAAACTCACCTCATCACTCTCCATTTCTAGGGCTGTGCTGGAACATTTTCATTTGCACAATTAGGATCACCTCCATATCTAGAGTTGACTCAAAACATTCACCTTTCATGGTCATTTCAACTTGGGGAAGAGCCAGAACTCACACGGCCCCCCCACGTGACTCAGGTAGATAAGGACACACTCCAATGTGTATACCAGCCCACCTTTCTGCTGGATGGCGCTTGGTATCAGCAGTCACCATATTATTTGTCACGCCTTGTGAAAACCCTCATGAAAGAAGACTTCCAAAGTGACTTCAGAAAGTGCCAAGGATGATGGGATAAGCTGTTTGAAGCAAAGGCATGTGTTTTGAGGAGGATAGCAATGTGTCTTTTACTTTAATAAAAGTAATTTTGTTTAAACATTCATCATGTGTTTCATCCACATTCCATAACTTACACAGAATACAGGTAGTTTTGCAGATCTAAGAGCATGGCAAGAATATCTCCCCATTAATTTCTGACAAAGGTGCCCTTGGCTATACATCATATCATGGCAAATAGCATCACTGGTAGGCATGCAGACAAACGAGACATCACACAGTGACCCAGGAAACCAGAGAGGGAGAAGAGGCCCAGCACACTCTTTTAGAGCAACTTACTTGCAGAAGAACTGAGGTCTTACAATAACTAACCTAATCTCTTCCAAGGCAGTATCTTCAGTGGCCTAACAACCTCCCACTAAACTTTGCTTTTTGAAGGTTTCATTTCCTCTAAACTCCATCAAAAGACCATAATGCCTCCAAAACCTGGATCATTGGGAAACACTCAACCCATACCCTCAAAATATCTAATTATTTTCAAAGTGGTGACATTTTCACAAATACTAAAAGCAAGAAGTCTTAAAATTCAAGGATTTATAATTCAAGTTAAGAAAATGTGTTATATTTTGACTAACACATAGAGGAGTATTCTCTTTAAGGAATACAATTGGCAGTCAGAGCAAATTATTAAAAAGTTATAAATGACAACATGAAGTATGCCAGATGTTTATTTCTTTTAGCATTAATCTCAGTATATCCTGCTCCTTAGGTTAGTGAGCCTTGATACATTAATAGAGTGATATTCTGATTAAAATGTGTAATTAAATGGAACCTGAAACAATCTTACATCTACTAACTAAATTTAACTCAAGAAACCTTCATTACTGATTAATTTCAAATGAATAGAGTGTGACATCAGTTCACAAATGCTTTTGCTTATAAACAGTTTGGTTCATAAACAGAAGTGGTTGGAAAATTTTTGTTTTTGTTTTTTTTTTGCAAAATGCATTGGGTGACAAACATGACCATGGTCATCTTTCCCACACAAACACAAATGTGGACATCTTTTCCAAAATTGTCGACAAATTAAGTTGGTGAACTGAGGTACCACTGTATATGCCTATTAATGATAAAAATGAGGTCAATTTTCATTTATTATGTAGTGTGAAGGCCATTCTAAAGATACACCTCCTCAGGGTCTAGTGCATGACAACTAGTATATCTCCTCATGGCATTAAGTCTACTACAGGCACAATGACCATAGACAAATTGGTTTAGAAAGAAACAGAGTCCCTACTATGAGAGTGCATTTAAACTGAAACTAGCTAGTAATCTCCCAGAAACACTACTGAACAGTTTCCTAAGATAGCAGAAAATCATTGACAATGACCTCTAACCTCTGTCCAACTTGTAGAATTATTTGATCCCACACTTTCAGTATATTGAGACTTGCACATCACAATGCTTTCTTGTCCTTTTACCTGCTATAAGACTATAATGCAACAGTAGCATCTGGCCCATTTTTTTCTCTCACCTTTAAAGAATTCTTATTAAATTTTGTCCAGGGTAGATGGATGTGTGTAGAGATGTGCAGATCAAAAAAATGTAATTGATGACACTTCACAGGAAGTGATGTCATCTTTACTGGACAGATTAAACAAAAGGGGCGGAGACTAAATTATAGCACCATCCTCAAAACGCCCAAGAGTTTAACTTTATTTTCTGAAAATGATGTATCTCATTGTCGAGTTGCTTAACTAGATCCTCCTTCCCAACCACTGAAGTTGTGAGAGTGAGAGCCATTTTTATTACTTCTTGCCTCAAGACTAACTTTATTAGCCTTCTACCCACCCAGAAAACAGGAGTGTCGTCTAAAGGAGAAAATACACTAATAATGTTTTATCATGCTGGCGACTTGATTTACCACTTTGTCCTTTACAATTACATTCCCATACTATTTTTAAAATAAGGAAACATGATCCTGGACAGTTGTTATTAAATTTTATAACTTTATTGTACTGACTTAGTTGACAATCTTTATTTTTTAATTACATGTGAAATGAAACTTCTTCCCTCTGTCCAGAAGTAAAGAAAAATCTATCCATCATAAGCACATTTTCACTATTTTTCCTCTGCCTTACCATCTACCTTCTTCATTTTCATCTGAGGGTCTATTTTCTCTTTCCAGTCCCCTCAAAGTTGTTATGTTCAAGTTTACATTTTCTAATCATGGTAAACAAGATGCAACTTTGTCTTCAAGTGGTTGAGAAAGAATTTATATCACAAGGTTTGGGTAGGCCACTTTTTCTATATTAATATTCACTGGGTATTCATCATATGAAAGCACTAGAATGGGCATGAAAGACACAACATTGTGCAGACATCACTCATTTATAATCTTGGGGCCGTAAGATAAACTTTTCAATACACAATGACTAGCTGCAGGAAGTAAAAATAAAGAGAACAGAGAATAATTATTGGCATCTAAAGGGACACATCTATTTCCCTCTACTAAAAGTTATGTGAGTTATCAAAGCAAAAAGACAAAGGCAGTATTTAAAGGTTTGGCAATCAATTAGTGAAAGACTAGTAAAGATTTTCCAAAAGCACTCATTTTAGCTATGGTATTCTTCCCCCAAAATATACATTAATAGATAGAAATAGCTCACTGAGGCTCTGAAGGGAGATTTGTTAGGGCTAGAGAACTATGGGTAAGTTTCCAATGCCTAGATTATTTCACAGCCTGTTCTACTGGAGAAATTGCTGCAGACGCCTCCAAGTACAAATCCCAGGGATCCCATTGCCACCTTTGGGCCCAGGATGCTCTGACAGTCAGATATCTCTTCATGTTACCTGTGTATCTCCCCCAGTGAGTTCTGCAAGACACTGTCTTACATCACTCTCTCTTGAATGAGGCTATTGTTTCTTTGTATCTGATTAACAAAACATTGATTCATTGTGTAGAATCTGATTCAAAGAATTTATGAGAAGAAATAGTAGCATCTATAATGGGTAGGCAAGATCTCTAATATACTAAATTCTTGCCATACAGAAGGAATGTTCAAAAAGTGCTAAGTGGTCATATGTATATACACAACTACAGGGAACATTAAAACAGTTTTTAGACTGTGATATAATGAATGTAGCATCAACTTATTAGCTAGCAATCACATATGAAGTAATTGACAATGAAAGGTAATTTCCTATTGAAAAAGCAAATAGCGCATTCTTAGAGTAATTTTTAAGGGGAAAGAGTGAGAATCAACATAACAGAAGCACAAAATTTTTCTCAAATTTATAAGAGGTTTTGCCATAGAAATATCAAACATACTATCTGACCAGTTATAACTTGTTAACTTTTTCTTCTTGAAATGCATTCAACTGCAACTCTACATTTGCTAACTGAAAACCTAACTGCTTCTGTAAAGAAATTTTACAAGAGGAAATTATACCTGTGATAGATATTTTTTTATAGGTCAAGTATTCTAGAGTATGCGGTGTTTCTGAAAGCACAAGCCATTTTTAACATGTATCTGGTTGTGCCACTCAGCATTCACTAGTTCCTGCCAATAGCTTTCCATAAAGCAATCTCAGCTAAGAGTTCTTTTAACTGCTGCTGCAAGCTGACAAGGCTCTGAATGTTCTCTTCAGAAATAGGAACTAAAAACCATGTCAACATCATGCTGTTTTGGAGCTGGCTGGGGTAACTTCCACAGCACCAACAAAAGCTGCAGTGTGAGTGCGGCTGATCTGTGCTGCTAGGGAAGCCCGATCCATCTGCCTGGGCACAGCCATGAAGCCCCATAATCTCCACAGATTACTGGACGTGTGAATATGACAGGCTGATGCCTCCATGTCACTTACTAGAGGGGGGCCCACATAGTGAATCTCTGGGAGGCTCCTTCCCCAATACTGCAGGAAAGAAAAAAAAAAAAAAAAAAAACGCTGGTGCTATAACCTTGACATCAGCAAGGCAAGAGACAAAGTGCACATTTGAGAACTATCTGACTTGAACAACAATGACCACAAAACCGCCCCTGGACTTTGCGGGTAACCAGTATTTTCTTCTAAGCTTATCTCTCCTTTGCCCACATTCTACCATTCTCTTTTCAGGTGGTAGCTGATGTTTGTTAGGAAATGTTCTCAGAACACACTAAACAAGATTTTTAAAAAATGTTTAAAGCAATATTTAGCTTGCTTTATTATGAATACATAAATGTCAGCACACCAGGGCCAGCATCACCATAAACTTAGCTTGGTGGAACATTTTTGTTTCTTATGATATTCAGACTTCCAAAACCAGGAGACTGGAGGTTAAAACCTGATGGAGTGATTTTATTTTTGTTCTATTTTTATTGTATGTTTTGCCTTATGGACTTTAGTATTTTCAACTAATGGAAACACACAAGCAAGAAAGCAAAATCAAGCATCCCTCTAGTTCACATGGCTGTAGTCAGTATTAAATAAGGAAATAGTTCTGAATGCAAAACAATGGTGGTGTGTGAAATCGTCTAAGGACTCAGCATGTGCATCTTGATGCAGTTTATTAAGGTATTTGTATAAACAGCAAACATAATGTATAAAATTATAAAAGATGTTCAAATACTGCACTTTTTCATATAAACACAAAATCTATTTTAATTTTCTAAATTTCTATCCTGTACTTTCTATTTGAAAATCAATTTTCTATTTGAAATTCTGGGGTCATTATTTTTTTACTAAATCCTCAGGGCATTCCTCATGACATGTATAATAGAATTGAATTTAAATGACTTGTGATTTCAACTATATACAAAAGCGTCTTCATAAAAGAAACATTCTTAATGTGTTTGATGAAAAACATCTAAAACGGACACATCCCTTTTTATTTTGGGTTAGAACTCTCATAGTATTTTAAATTATTTTTCAAATACATATAAGGAATAGTAACATATTTTAATATTCTACATCTAGCAATGTAATGAAGATCTTTATAAAATTTTATTCATTGTATAACAAAACAATCTGAACTGTTGCTGGGGAAGGAAAGCATAATGATTTCTGAGAGATTTTAGTTGCCTTTTGATAATTCTGAGGTTCCTTGTAGGAACGAATAACTGCTAGTTGAAACATTCAATTAATAATTAAGGATATTGCTTGCCAAGTAAAAAATTTAGTGACTGAAATTAATGGGTTACTTCTGACTGATTTTTGTCCCTTGCCAGATGAGATGTGGAACTGTAGACCTGAATCCCTGTTGAGATGGAGTGACCATGGGCAACCACAGGACAACCAAGACTGGATACATGCCATCAGCTGAATTCCATTAGATAATTACATTTTCACCATAAAATACCCATGTTACTTCAATTAAATATTACATTTTCAATTTCGCTGCACTATTTTTGCCTTCTCTTTCCATTTTCATTTCAGGTTTGACATGCAAATTAAGTAGCTACTGATTTATTTAGGGAGACTGGCAACATCACTTCAGCTTTAGGAAAAATAATGTCTGTGGTGTCTCTTATGAAATTTACAAATAGACTGCAAAGCTGAAATATTGATTGATCATCTGAAAGTTCAGGTAAGAACAGGAATAAGAAACTCCTGGGCATGATAATGAATTGATCTTTTAAAAATATTGTAATCCAAAATACTTGAGGCTGCAGAGAATCTTCAATACAGTCCAGTCCAAGAGTCAGCAAACCTTTCTAAAGTGACTGTGTGAAGCTTGGTCAGAATTATTCTACTCGGCCATAATAGAGGGAAAACAGCCATAGGCAGTATGTAATTAAATGGATACGGCTGAGTTGCAACTGATGTTCCATGTATCCTAACCTACCATTTTTTAAATTTACATCATTTTTATATAAATTAGCTAAAATGACCTCTGTGAACAGGCTTCTGGGTTATTTATTTCTTTACTTCAGGCTACAATTCCTTCTCAGTTCATTGTCTATTGTTAATGACACAATGCCATAGACATGAAATAGGTTACAAAGAAAATAATTTTTTTCTCTCATGCTTCTAGTCCACAGTGAAGGGACCCACATGGTGATGACCTTGTTGCTGGCAGAATTCCAAGTTGGCTCGGGACATCAGCTGGGGAGGAACAGGGAGCGCACATGCCTTACATGTGTCTTCTCTGGTCTGCTTATTTTTTCTCATGAAGCCAAGAGCATTTGATCATTGATTCCATCCTAATTATCTAATACAAACCATTTCCTGACTCCCTTTAAATGTCACAGTCAAATTAAACATTATTATCCCTTTTGCCCAACTTTTCAGGAACTTCTTTTCTGATGAAACTGCAAGCATTGCAAGTCATTCAATTCTGTCCTTTGCTCCTGTAGAACTTTTACTGTAGATCTGGCTAAAAGCAGCCAGCGGTACTGAAGCTACAGCATGAATGTTGGGCTGTCTAAAAATTTCCTTCACCAGATTAAGTCCATTTCCCTCAAACTCAGTCTCTGGCAAACTCTTATGAGCAAAATGTAGACGAACTTTCTGTCAGAAAACAACACAGTATAAGCTTGATGGACAAAAGTGAAGTCAACCTGATGTTTGGACTTAACCCTAAAAGAGCTAAAAGAGCTCAGTTTAGATGACTTTATCTCAAGCCAAATCCATAGGTGATTGGGAGAAAAGCTGATCCTTATATTCCAATGTCTCTAATTTTTTGTAGTTGTTTGTTATGAAACATTATACCAATAGCTGTCTATATAAAATTGGTACTGAGTTGTACAGTGTTGCTGTCATAAAAATGCAAAATATAGTCTAATTAGAAAAGTATGTATTATATACATGTTTGAAACATCACAAATTACCCAATATTTATTATATGTACTTTAATGTATCAGTTAAGATAAATTTAATTTTCAAAATTCAAAAATATATAGAATTACCTCCAGACCGTGAGTACCAAAGGGAGGAAATATGGAGGACTAGAAAATAATGACCACATCTCATGCTGGTGAAATAGTTGGTAAAATTGGTCCCTAAAATAACCTAAAAATGGAAAATATACACAAAAAGTCTGTACAATTAGTTGATAGAGATTTGAAGAATTGATGAAAATCTGAATTTTAAGTCAGTCATTGCATTTGTTAAAGTGATACAACAGGTGTTCTTCGGGGGGGTACTGGGAATCAAACTCAGGACCTTGTGCTTGCCAAACAGATCTTTACACCACTGAGCTATAGCCCCAGCCCCAAAGTTATACAACAAAATGATTAGGATAGAATAATATTGGCTGATTTATAATATAATTTAGAAGGAAAATAAAGAACTTATAAATGTCAGAATTAGAATATACAAGTGTTTTCAACCAAATCAAATGTGTCACTTAAATATCACTACAATTACAATAGCAAATCCATCATGACCAAAAGAAAAGAAAAAATTGCCTAAGGTTAATCACCCAATCAAGTCAATCCACTAGCATTGTTGGAAATATCTAGGCAGGGTCTAATAGACATTTCTACTAATTATAAATTTCTTCAGAGAGATTAAATATCTTCTTACATAAAAATTTGTACCCACATTATATGACATTAATCAAAGAGTTACATCTCAAAAGTAATTTTGAAGGTAACCTTTATCAAAGGAATTTATCAATTTTTGGAAAAACACGTATGTAACGAAATTCCAGTCAACCAAATCTAGAAGACTAAATTAATTGAGATGCAAAAATACATCTTGTCTCAAACTTTGTAAAGAAAGGAAATTGACTGGAATTTTTTTGCTACCAGGAAGAGCAAAAATTCAAATTCTAACCATGAAAATATAGGCAAAGAGGATAATGGGAGGGGAAATACAGTCCTAAAATGGGGCCAAGACCTGGGAGAGCAATGAACTTGGATATTATTCTCAGGCAGCAAAACTAGGGCTGCTTAAGGCTGCTCCTGAATTAGGGAACCATTTCCCCAAAGGGATTTGAAAACTCCTGCGTTCATCCACTGCTGTGAGCTTCCCACAGTTCATCATGTTTTTAAATTCAAAGGTTGCAAAGAGAATAACTGAAATTAGCAAAATATGTAGACCTGAATACCACTATTCTATATGTGAATATTTCTGGGATACGGATGGAACTACGGAAGTCAGGGGTGAAATTATAGCCTTGAAAATACCTACTAAACAAGAATGAAAACAAAGGATGTAAACAATCAGCCTGTAAGCTACACTTAGAACAAAAGGTTTCTTCTACTCAGCTTGTCTGAAATATCATCTCAGATTGCAGTTTCTTCTTTTGTTTTGCTGTTTTGCTCTAAGGAATTTCATTGAAATATCATGTTCATTTGTTTATCCATTGTCCTATTGACAGGAACTTGAGATGCTTCTAATTATGAGGTACTATGAATGAAGCTGCTATGAAAATTCAGGCATTATTCTTCTTGTGTACATAATTATTTCTATACTTAGGAATGAAATGATTTTGTAAAATAATAGGTGAAGTATTAGTTTCATAAAAATCCTCAAGCCTCTCAGCAAAACTATGCTGTATTCCTAGCACCTTTAAGTATTTGGAAAGAGAGATAAACCAATCACTTTTAGGTGAGGGATAACAGTATCAATAAAAATTCATATTAAAGTATGTGGATTAAAAATTGATTTACATTTTATCTGGTTATATATTTCATGTATATATTAAAGAATAGATAATCTATTTCAGACATGTGACAGAATCCTAGAAAAAAAGCAGCAGTAGCTATTCTATTTGCAAACATTGTGAACTTGAAGCCAAGACTGATCAAAAGAGACAAAGGTCACTATAGATCTGTTAAAGCAAAACTCCATGATGAAAAGATATCAGAAGTATGTATGCACCAAATTCTGGTACACCCAACCATATAAAACAAATATTTATGGACATGAAAAATGAAAAAGGAACTAACACTTTTGTAATAGGGGACCATATTATCCCACAAATAGATCAACCAGAATTTAAAAAATCAATAAAGAAATATCAGAATTGAATCAAACATGTGAACATATGAAATTAGTAGATGTCTACAGGGTGTTCCATCCATTATCAGAGTACACATTTTTCTCAGCTGTAAATGGGACATTCTCCAAATAGACAACATACAAACCCACAGAACAGATAAAGCAAATGCAAAGGAATTGAAGTACTCCCACGCATATTTTTAGACCATAGTGCAATGAAATTGGAAATCAGTGGCAAAGGGAACCACAAAAACTTCATAGACACATGGAAAGTAAATAATAACCTACTGAACAACCTGGGTCAAAGAACCTGTACTCTAACAAAATGGAAAACACAGAAGAAATGAACAGATTCCTAGATACATATGAATTACCAAAGATGAATCAAAAAGATAAAAACTCGAAATAATTCAAAATCAATTAATGAAATTGAAAAGTAATTTCCAGGTCCTGATGGATTCACTGCTGAATTATGAAAGAAATTTAGAGAAAGTCTAATGCCATTACTTCCCAAACTCTAATAAAATTGAATGGAAGCAATACTCCTGAAGTCACTCCTGGAAACTAGTATTACTTTAATACCAAAACCAGAGGATGATCCAGGTCAATCTCCCTAATGAACATAGATGCAAAAATCCTCAATAAGATACTGGCAAACAGAATGCAGGAAATCATTCAGAAGATTATATACTATAACCAAATAGAATTCATTCCAGGGATGCAAGGATGGTTCAATATATGTAAATCAGTAAATGTAATACATCATATCAACAGAACCAAAAACAAAAATCACATGATTATCTCAGTAAATGGAGAAAAATCATTTGACAATGTGCAGTATGAATTCATGATAAAATCCCTACTGGAAATTGCAAAAGATGGTCTTTATCTCAATCTGATAAAATCCATCTATGACAAACTAAAAGCCAACGTAATGCTAAACTTCCAAAATGTGAACAATGTCACGCTAAACTCAGGAACAAGAAAAAGATATCCACTATCACCACTCGAATCCAACATAGTTCTGAAAATATTAGCCAGAGCAATTAGATAAGAGAAATAAATAAAAGGAATAAAGATAGGAAAGGAAGAAGTTAAATTATTGTTATTTGCAGATGGCATGATAGTATACATGGAACATCCCAAAAACTCCACCAAAAGATGTAATAACCAAAATATTTAGTAACCAACTTCAGTTGTATAGCTGGATACAAAAATCAACACTCAAAAATCAATAGCATTCCTATACAAAGGAAGAAACTCACCAAGAGAGAAATTAGAGAAAGCACACCCTTCAAAGTAGTATCCAAAAAAATGAAATACTTAGGAATCAATCTAACAAAAGAAATGGATCAAAGATCTAAATAGCATCAAGATACCCATATATTTAGAGAAAACTATCCTAAAATTCATTTGGAGCCCCAAGAGACCCAAAATAGCAAATACAATTATAGGCAACAAAGGTGAGTCAGGGTATATCACACTCCCTGACTTGAAATTTCTAAAGCAGAAACAGCAAATCTGATGGAAGATAAAGTAGGTAGAACTCTTGAAGACATAGATGTAGGTAAAGACTTCATGAACAAAGCCCCTACTGTATGGAAAATACTACACAGAATCAACAGGGATCTCATCTTATTAAAAAGCTTTCCAGGGCAAAAGAAATCACCAAGAGACTGAAAAGACAATCCACAAGTAGGAAAAATGTTTTAGCCAGTATTCCTCAGACAAAGGATTAATATCTGGAACATATGAGGAATTGAAAAAAATTAGACCCCCCAAATTTAAAGACTAAATCTAAAACTGGGCATCTGAGATGAAATAGGAATGGAAAATAAATATATGAAAAAAGTGTTCAACATCACTGGTAGTTGGGGAGATGCACATTAAAACAACACTCAGATCCAACACTGAGACTCCAGAAAGATTGACTATTATCAAGAAAGTAACAAAAAACAAATGCTGGTGGGGATGTGGGGGTGGGGGGAAAGAAACTCTTCTCCACTATTGGTGGAATGTAGACTGGTGCAACCACTTTTGAAATCAGTGTAAACATTCCTCAAAAAACTAGGACTAGAGTTCCCATTTGACCCAGCTATGCCCCTTCTTGGTATCTTTCAAAAAGAATTAAAAGCATCATATCACAGTGATATGTGCTCACCCATGCTTATATGTGCACCACAATTTGTAATAGCTAAAACTCAAATGCCCAACTGACAAATGGGTAAAAATGGCATGTTTTTAACGATGGATTACAACCCAGCCATAAAGAAGAATAAACTTGAGACTAAATAGATGGACTTTGAGACCATACTCTTAAGTGAAATAAACAGGAGAGCAGGTGTAAATATCACATTGTCTCTCTCATGTAAGAATCTGAAAGTGTAAGCAAGAACCAAAATGTGTAGTATTTGGAAATAGGAAGAAATTTTTCAAAAGGAACCAGGATCTGGGGGAGGGGGTGGATGCAAATTATGATGAATGTGCTCATTGTGTATATCTAAATGGTACCAAAATACTAGTAATAAAAATATTTTCAGTAAGTAAAAACCCATGTATAATTAAACAACAAATTTGAACATGAGTGTGTAACACCAATAGAGTTAGTGCCAGAGCTCACAAATGGAGAGAAATGTATTTATTGAAACAATTATATTGCTTTCATACTTATAAGCAAAGTCAGAATTCACCTCAATCTGCCATGATAAACAGATCTCAGAGAAAGGTTAATGAAAAAGAGAGAGAGACCTACCATACATTTATATTCATTTGAAAGTTTCTCTTTTAATTCAGTCATTGAGTATAAGGAAAAATGAGACATTTTCTTGTCCAAATTTTTCCTTCAAATCATATCCTAAAGGGGGAAGCTGAGAAGAAAAGACCCTAGCGCAGGTAGAGGACATTGATGGATCTATGAAAGGAGAATGTGAAAGGTGTCTGTGTGAAGCAAACTCTTAGATTCATCAAAAATAGCTATGTTTTTAATTTGCTTTACAATTTGTGCCAGCTTGTAAGCTTTTGTTTTTGAAAAATTCCACACTGACAGTTTGGGAGGTAGCCATGCAATTGATAGATGATATATAGATTCATAGACACAGGGGCTGGGGATATAGCTCAGTAGAATAAGCGCTTGCCTAGCAAGTGCAGGGTCCTGAGTTCGATCCCCAGTACCGCAAAAAAAAAAAAAAAAAAAAAAAAAAGATGTTACATAGACACATACACATATAAATATGAACAAGATAAACATTTATGTTTTCAAATACATTTCCGATTCCCAAGGCCAGAAACAGAGTCCTAGAATTGTTTTGCAATAGATAGATAGCTAGAAAACAATAGCATCAGAATTTGAACACAAAACTTCTTCTTCAAAGCACAGGACATTCCTTGAATAACTAAATGATCAGAGGCTATGACTGCCTTAAATAAACACAGATGGAACCTGTCTTCTTGATACAGAATTTCCTGATCAATAATCTTTGTAATGATACAGAATTTTATGAGGTGTGATCACAGTATACGGTGGAATTTCAACTTTTAAAAAATGACAGAAAAAGACACATTAGCATGAATCCCCTTCAAAGTTCTCTCCCTTTTTAAACCCACTTATCATTCTTTCCACTTCTGAATCGGTTCTGGATGCTTCATTCTGTGAATACCTTTACAAAGTGTGATCAAGTGTACACTAAATGCTAAGGTCAAGTGCTGTTCAAGGGAAAGACAGTGCTATGGCCTAGATGTCCTCCCAAAGCCTCATGCAGTCATAGGCAGAGCTTTTTCAGAGATGGCTGGATCTAGAGCGTGTGACGCTGAGATTAAGGATGTGCGATTCCTAAATCCACTGATTGGTTTGGCATTGCTCTGGGTTTGAATGTTACCCACCATAAGGGCAGGGAGCCTAGATAGAATATGAAGGGACAGAAAGAATCTGCTATTGCCACTGGTCACTTGCTGCTTTTGCTGTCTTCTGCCTGCCATGAATGCTTTTTACTCTGTGATGCCCCTCTGCCATGCCACCCTGCTTGAAGCCAGCTGATTATGGACTGAACCTCTACAACCTGTGAGCAGAAATAAACCTTTCCTCCTTTTAACTTTGGGTGCTGGGTATCTTGTTTCAGCAATGAGAAACATAACTAAGAAAGGCAGGCTTATAAAAATATTATAGTGTGTCTTCATACACCTTAGATCTGGCATCATGGGAGCTCTGAATCCTCCACAAAGTCAAGACAATCATGAAAGGTAAATATTTTGAATCAGTTCGGGACATTGAGGCCAGCGCAACAGTGCAAATAAAGACATTTATGAAAGAGGACTTCCAAAACTGCTTCAGAATGTGTCAAGAATGATGAGTATATTTGAAGTAAGAAGGTTATTCTGAGTAACATTAATACCAGTGTGTCTATTAGTATAAAAATTTTTTAAATTTAACATTAATCATATTGTTATCTCAATGAGTATAGTATTTTAAAACATTTACATATGTAATAATATATACATAGTTGTTTACCAAAGACAAGTATGCTTAATATTCCCTACAAGCCAGATCCATCTCTTGCCATTTGTTTTTATGTATTATTTTTTAAATATTAAATGATTCTTCATCTGCAATAAAATAGCTTTCTTATGGCATGACTACATATCAGAAATGCCAGGATATTTCTAAGTGAAGGGCTATATCATTTGTGAAACAAGACCATAAAACATTAATGCAATTACACCTTTATCTGTATGGAAGTGTGGAAACCAATGGAATATGAGTCAATATCCATAAATCTTCCTTAATAATTTAATGTGACAACAAAATTAATGCATTTAAAATTATTAAAAATATGATGCCAGAACTACTTCTCAGAAAATAACAAATCCATCATTGCACAATAACTAGTTTGATTTCTCTTGAGTAGTTTTACTAAGCAATTTTAGTCATTTACAATGAACTCCACTCTTTATGGAACAAATTTTTACCACTCATTTGCATTTTCATTTGAGAAAAAAGGATCAGGTCTCTCTAAAGAATACCAATCAATACCACACTCACAATGAAAATACATTTTGATTGCCTCGGGAGTGTAATGTAACATGTTGGCTATAAATTTAACGAGTGAAAATCCAGGATCAAATTGCAGTTTGAGAACTTACTAGCAATTTGCCTTAGGACAAGTTACCTTTTTTCTCTCAGAATGTTTGGCTTCCTATAATTGCAGATGTGAAAATCAAATGAGAAATTGTATATAAGTGTACCATATAAAGTAAAAAGCACTCCAGAGTCTTCTTGTCAGTGTTGCAACCAGTAGTAGCAATTAGAAGACATGTAAGAATATGTTTTAAGGCAGATCTCACTATGCTGCCTCTGTTGCCCAGGACTGAATTTGTAGTTTCCCTGCCTGCCCCTCATGAGTAGCTGGGGTAAGTGTGCAATATGCCCAGCCCATAGGAACATTCTTAACAGCACCTTGTAATTTGCTCTTGTCCTATAACCTAGTAAAAAGATTCCAACAGTTGTCCCAGAGGATAATTTTATCTGAAAATCATACTTTGAAATATATCCTTAAGGAGCTAGTATAAAAATTAATAATGCTAAAATGGTTTTGGTAATCAAATAGTGACAGTTTGATAACATCTTCAGGCATTGTCCATGAAAGTAAATGGAAAAATAAGAATCTAAGTGCAAAAAGACAGATGAAGTTGTTGAAGAAAATGTAGGCTTGAGCGCAGGTATGTTTTCCATGACACTGGCTGTGAGCCATGGGAAGTACCTTTTTCAACTGCTATTATTGTTCTTATATGCAGTATAGTAATGACAGTACTGAGATTGGCCAATGTGGAGAGGCAACGGGATTGAAAGCAGAAACTGAAACTATATAGTAGTTATTGCCACAGTGACTGTCTTGGCTACACCATTGCATGTCTCTGTTCATCAATTCTTTAAGCCAAAATGTGGGTTTTGAGTAGCTAAGTTGTCCAATTATCTTTCCTTTTCCAAAAAGCAGTCATGAGGTGGGACAAAGAACAAAGCTGTAAAATGCAATAGGGGCACTATATGTCTGGAAGACGTTCCTGTAAAATTGGGGGGGGATTTGTTTGTTATTGTAGTTACCTAAGATTGTGAAACCTTGTGCATATAAACATCACTTGGGAAGTTTTTAATGTATGTGTTGCTGAACTCCACCACTTAGAATTTGTAATTTAATAGTTTTTTTTTTCTGTCTGTTCCCTCATTGGATGTTGAGCTTAGTAAGCCATCTATTTATATCCCCAGGGCCTAAGATAATTTAGTGCCAGTACAAGTTTGCAGAAAAGTGAATAACGAACACAAAGTTTTTTGGGGTTACTACAAATAAAGTATATGGAGGAAAACCCTCCCACTGTTACATGCTGGGTATTTTACCTTGAGAAATACAGTTAGAGCTCGAAGCTTCAGTGGTTGGTATTGTTTGTTTGGGGGTAGTTTTTGAACTGTAAAACTGAGGATACCAGTTAACTTATGATGCGGTAGAAACGACACCACATTTAAAAGGAAGAGCGCAAATTCTAGTGTCATGCATTTAACAATGTGTTTTATGGTAAGGAAGTAAGTATGATTAGCCGGTGTTGTTATGAACATAACAAGAAGCAGTAAGAGTAAAAACAAGTATTAAAGATAAGCAAGGATTCAATGTTTTAAATAGAAGTAAAATTCCCAGAATTGGTCAGTCAGGCACATCAAGTACGAGCACCTTTGGTATTCGTCTTTGCTACCCCATTACTGAAAACACTCATTTTTACTAACTACTGGCTTTAATTCATGGAAAGTTATTTTTTTTTCCTGTAAGCAAAATTCTAAATTTGGCCCTAAGTTAATAATTTTGCCCTAAATTATCAACATTTGTCATTCTTTAAAACTTACTTTCTCAATTTTGCCCTGGCAGATAAGTTTGCATGTATTTACCATGTATAACAATGTACCGACATAAAAATGTTTGTTAATTTTATATATATATATATAGTTTGAAGCAGGGAGATAAGAAGAGACCTGGGGAGAATGAATCAGGAGCCCTCCATCATTCTGGCATGGTTGGCCTACATCTCCTGTTATAATCCAACCACAGGCTCTCAAGAGTAATCGGATCAATCAGTTTTGGTAAAACATGTGTATTAGAAACCGTTGAGGAGAAGCCAGATCCTGTGGGAAGATGAGTAGATTTCTCCGAATAACACTGGCTCACGTGGGGAGGACATCATGGGCAGAGGCCTGGCACTGGGAGTTCTGGGCAGCCAGGGATAGGACTAGCCAAAGCGGGACTCAGTGAAGGACACCCTGACCCAGTGGGCAAGCTCAGGGCACCAGAGCCTCAACAAACAAAGACCTCATTAGATTGGTGGAATTTTCTTTCACTAAAATAAAATATTCATATCTGTCTGAAGAATATCTTCATTCTTCTTAAGGTTCGAATTAATGGTGTTTGCAAAAGTGTGCTGACTGCATACCCTGAGTTCTTATAGGCCCACTTCTAAGTCAGACTCTCCTGCCTGTAACCCCATAAGAGGATCCCAAGTTAGCTGCAAGGAAATCATTTTTGTGTATTAAAAAGCCCTAGACAAAGAGTCCCTGTCGGGCCCCCTCCCAGGCTCATTTTCCTGGGGGCTGTTTGCTTTTATTTTATCATCAGTGCCATTTTCTGCCTTTGATCCACAATAAATACTTTTGCTCAGTCCCCTCTTGACCCTCTACCTTATGATTCTCTCTGCATCAAGGGAAGAAGCCAGCCAGATGGAACATGAACGTTCTTACATATCCGCACCACAGGACAAGCAATGGTCTTCTGAATGAGCTCTTCTCTTTTTTGTTACAAGCAAATCTAAAGCAACTGTCATTTTTCTGTCTCACTCTTGTTTCTATTTTTCCAGAGCCCATGTGTTGCAGGCAATCATGGTTTAGGTCTAAAGACAAAAAAAGATTGAGAAAAATAAAATTGTAGCTTTTGTAAATGTAGAAAGGAAGAAGGAGGAAGGGAAGAGAAAGGGGACAAAAAGGATTAAAGATGTGCTGTGTACTTGAGCAGATCCCCCCAAAGTGAATGTAATCATTACGTGCTGCAAACACGTACTAATAAAAAACTAACATCCGTGAGAAATAAAATAAAATGTTTCCCCAAAGTCTGATGTGCTTAGATGTGGAGGTTTTAGAAAGTGATTGGATTGAGGAGAATTATGCTCATCAGGAGAGTACAATCCATTGATAAATTCATCATTGAATTTGCCGTAAGAAGGTAGGCCTCGGTTGAGGGAGATGCATCACTGAGGAAGTAACATTGGAGGGTGTCCCTCTCTTGGGATCTCTCTGCTTTCTGTGCTTCCTGGCTACCACAGGTCGACAGCTTCATTCTGGTAGGAACTTCTGCTGGGCCATTTCTGCCTTAGAGCCAGCCAAATATGCACTCAACCCTTTGGGACCATGACCCAAATAAACCTCTCTTTCACGTTGCAGTGCTGGTTGTTTTGTCCCAGTGGTAAGAGTGGCCAATGCACAGAATATAGGAACCTGAATGTTCTTTCACTCACAGGGAAATGTAGAGATCATTTTATTCCTTGTCACATGTTGTAGTCAGGGTTTACAAGGGAATGCATTTATACAGGACACATAATTTATAGGATTAGTTTATAATATTCACTCAGAAAGTCAAATGCAGAAGAGTGCAAACAACTGTCCATACACTAGAGAAACAAAGAATCCAGCTGAGGGGCTCAATCTCATAGCAATGTCCTGTACAAGTCCAGCTGAAGATAGAGAGCCCACGGCTATGTCCTCTGCAAGACCAGCTGGAAGTTTAGAGTCCACAACAATGTCTCATGCAAGTCTGTATCAAGGATCTTCACTGAAAAGGTCCAGAAGTCAGTAGTGGAAGCTGGAAATTGTGCACCAGAGGGATAAAGGATCTGTGTAAAAGACTGAGGGATTTGCACTGGAGTCAGGAAGTGATGCTTCAGGTAAGGACCAGAACTGCCATGAAGAGAACCGCAATCATTCTTAGTGACAGCTAGGACCTGAGCTCCTCTGACAAGGACAGCAGCCAAATCATAACAGGAAAGCCAGCATGATAAGCTTCTCCAAGAGAAACAACAGCACACCACCTTTCCCTCCAGTTCCCCTTTTTATGCTGTTGGGAACAAAGTTCAGGTGGGCCTTCCACACCCAGAACTATACTGATTCAGTTCAGCTGGATGTTACAAATTGACCATTAGTTAATCCACCACAGTCCACCCCTGGTCAACTTGATAACCAGACACATTTCTTTAAACCATAGGCTCCACTGAAAGATTTGTAAAATGTTAACATGTCTTGATCTACTCTGATTTATATTTATATAACAATTACATATACAATTCTTATTTCACTAATTCCCAGGCCAAAAGAAAATATTAAAATGGTGCTGAAAATTCAATGTTAAAACCACAGCACTTGGACAAAATCACCTGATTACGAACATGTATCTAAAAACTACATTCAAATCATATCAACAGCTATTATAATCAAAAGTCTCGCTTCCCCTTAACTTTTAACAACAGGGTACAGCAACACTAAGAATCACCCCAAAGGAGCTTCTGAATTTCAAATACACTCTTTCCCTGTGGTGAAAGACAATGGGTCAATTTTCCGTTGTCCTTTTCCTCTACATCAACTGCCTTCCCTCTTTCATCACAGCAGTCCACAGCTCCACTGCAGCCTTCCCTCTGGCCAAATGCTTCAAATCACCCTGATGATGCTTTACTCTTAATTTTCAACACAGATCTGGCCAAAAGCCTTCAACAGCCACCATGGCACCATCCCAACAGTAGACGGCATTTAAATTTTTCTGCCACCTAGGCAATATTTCTAAACACAGGCAAAATGCAGACCAACTTCCAAATCACAATATACACCACCTGGGATCCAGCAGCCAATGCAGTCCTTCCAATAAATGCCTCCTGAGCCTCATCCTACCAGGCAGCGTTTCCATCTGTACTCTGATTTTGCAGGCTCTGACCAGAGTCTCCCATATAATTACAGCATATGTGGGCTACTTCTTTGGTTAGTCTCTCAAAACCTTTCCAAATTAATTCTCAAGGCTCTTAAGTCTCATGGCCAAGCAATATCACAATGACGCAACTTCTGGTACCAAACTCCATATCAATCAGTGTATACTAGAGAAACAGATATAATACAAGATATACAAATATATAAAAGTTTACAAGATTGGCTTACAATGGCCACCCACACAGTTGGATATGTAAGAGTGCATAGGGTCTGTCTACACACTGGAGAACAAAGGGTTCAGATGAAGGCCTAGAACTCAATGTAATGTCCTGTATAAGTCTACATGGTCAGGCCAATGGGTCTGCAGTGGAAGGCTAAAAGATTTGCATGCGAAGCAGAAGAGTCTGTTCTGGAAGCCAGGAGATGGCTTCTAAGGTGAAGGCAAAAACTGCAGTTCTTAATAAGGAATAAAAAGGATGAAATCACTACAGATCCTACAGAAATTCAAAAGATAATTAATACCTACTTTGAAAATCTTTACTCCTATAGGATAGAAAATTCAGAA